>VYZT01032575.1:28340-60261 GCA_013400735.1 Pomatostomus ruficeps | reverse complement strand
CCGCCGCGCTCCGCCTCTCCATGCGCGCCCCAGCACGGCTCCGGCACCGCGACTCCGCGACACCGTCCTGCGGGGCGTCCGGCTCAAAACGGTCCCGCGACACCGTCCTGCGAGGCGTCCGGCTCAAAACGGCCCCGCGACACCGTCCTGCGAGGCGTCCGGCTCAACACAGCCCCGCGACACCGCCCTGCGAGGCGTCCGGCTCAAAACGGCCCCGCGACACCGCGACTCCGCGACACCGTCCGGCTCAAAACGGCCCCGCGACACCGTCCAGCGGGGCGTCCGGCTCAAAACGGCCCCGCGACACCGTCCTGCGAGGCGTCCGGCTCAAAAACGCCATCGCCGCAGTTGTTGGAACGCTGGGACCCCGCCCTCGCCCGCAAGGAAATTAAAACCGAAAAGTCCCCAGCATTCCCCGACATTGTGCAGTTTACAGAATTGAAATCGAAAGCTTGAAACTTCCTACACCACCGGCTCTGGTGCATCTCACTTGATGCATCATAGATAATTTCGTGTGATTTTTCATCTCCTGATCTATGGTCAGGCTTAGGAAAAAAAAAATACTTTTTAGGTTTATATTTTGTTTGTTATTAGTGGTTTCTCCCGATCCTTCAATTCAGTAACACTCAAACGCTGCCGAACTTAAATCAGCGAGCAGATCTGTGCATCAGCAATGAAAGGAGAGAGTGTGGCTCACACCCACCCCATCCCTTGCTGCAGGGTCTTTTTGAGCAGGAACACTCATCCTGCCTAAACCTGAGAGCTCAGACCCTGCCATCCCTCCTGCCCTCGTCTGTCTCATTTTCAAGCTTCCTCTGCTGCATTGCAAAGCAATGCTACAATCATAACTGTAAATACTGAAATAACCTACTTTTTTTTTTTTTTTCAAAAACTCAAAAAGTATCGAGCTATAAAAACTTGTAAGACTTCTGAAGTGCACCATCTGGGTTAATTCAATGTCTGCACTAGAGTGTAGAACTCACCAGATGGATCAGTTTGAGAGCAGAACTAAATTAAACAGCAAACCTGGAAGGCATGAGGAATTTCTGCTCATGTCAGCATTGTCAGATCTAGGTTATAAAGTTAAAATACAAGTAGAATTTATAAGCATGCCATTCTCCTCCTTGCATTTTAACGAGAAACAGAAGAAACTCGGAGAAAAAGGAAAGTCAAAATGTCATTTTTCGTTGAGACAGTGTTCTTTTTAGAATTTAAACTTAACCCAAATCAGGTTCTGTCAGTTCACTACAGTTTGAAACTTGCAGATTTTTTTCTGCAGATGGAAACAAAATAGCTCATGCTGAGGCCTCGTCTATGCAGGCACAGGGGATTTTAGGGCAGCTCTTAGCACTGCTGAGTTCAAGGGCATCAAGCACCACTCACACATGCATTTGTGTGTTTGAGAACCGTATCTTTCTTTACTGTGATAAATAGTTATTTTCTTGTTTCAGAGACATGCTAGGGCTTCAATCATTTAATTAGACTGCAGTCACTAAACCTAGGTGGTGCCTTAGCAAAGTTAACAAAACTCTCTATTTTCTCTCCAATAAGCTGTGGGGATCTGGAGAGTCTCCTAAACCCCCTCATTTTTGTTAATAGAGACTCTTTTCTGTGGTTAAATTTAGGACTGGAATAGAACCTTTGTGAATGTTTCTGAAGACACATTTCTGCATTTAAAACTAGCAAACGTACCTGGCTGCTGCCTCCTTCTTCCCGTCTTCTAGTGTCCTCCAATGAATGTGATCTCCAAAACCTGCCAGAGAGAAGGGTTTATAAATACTGCATAATTTAACATGCCAGCTAACGGAGGAAAAAAGCTCAACGCTCGAGAGTATTTTCAACTCATTTTATATTCTTTTTTTAAAGCCAACTATAGCCCCACTTCAGGAAAGACTTCTGCAAATACTTACAACCCACACAGTCGTACGAGGAATCCCATTGAAATTAATTAACGAAAACACACCATGCTCATGAATATTTCTATATATGTATGTAAATGACACTAAAATCCCCCAAACAGACATTAAAATTGAAGTGCCTTCTGATTATTCTCCATTCTTTTTCAATCTGTGAACATTTATTATCCAATGAGTGACAAATTAAACATGTCAGCATTTGGCTTCCTAAATCCCACTGAAGGTGAACTAAACTGAAACTTAAAAATTCCTAGGCCAACATATGATCATTAATTTCTCTAAAGCTATTATGCTAAGTATTACTTCTGATTATAATATCATGGAAGAGCAAGAAAGAACAGCATTATACAGATTTCCGAGTGTTACAGTGACTGAACACGCAGGAAATATTTTATCTGACATCCAGATAACAAGTCTTGTTATGTCAATTGACTTAAAAGTGAGTCAATGTGTACTTAACAGCTGCAAAGCAGCGACTGCCAGGGTTGGGTTTTTTGGTAGCCAACACAGCACGTGGCCAAAAGCCACCTGGAGAGCTGAGACAGAGGAGATCCGGGAGCTGTACAAAGAGGAACTCTCTTGGAACACCTCCTCGGAGGTGTTATGGCTCCAGAAATTAACAGTTACTGTGCTGGACGGCCAAACATGGAACTCTCTTGGAACACCTCCTCGGAGGTGTTATGGCTCCAGAAATTAACAGTTACTGTGCTGGCTGGCCAAACATGAGCCTCGGCTTGCTCCTTCCCATCTGTAAGCGTTTGGATTAGTCAGCAACCTGCCGTGCCCAGGGTGCTGAGGGGAGCAGATTGTGGGCGCTACACAGAGATCAGGAGCCACAGACTGCCCAGTGCTGACACAGGGTAAGGTGGACATTGTCCCCAGTAGACAACTATGGCAAAGAAGCTGGAGAAAGCCTAAAACAGCGTCAGCAAATCCTCGGGGCACCTCAGTTCGGCATCCGGGAGGTGGGGACAGTGGCACAGTGTTTGTGGTACCTGATCTTCTCTGCTGATACGAGCAACTGTGAACATACGTGATGCAACACAGCAAACAGATGAGCTCGCAGCGGGGCGGGGATGCCTCGTCCATGTCCCCTCACACCCACACAGCAGCTGCTGAGGCAGCCTCGGACACAGGGCTGCGTTTGTACGAGCTCAACGTCCCAGAGCAAAAACCAGCTGGATTAGCAGAAGTCACGTTCACCCAGAATATTGACACGTCAGCTATTTCAGTCAAAGGCCAAAACGTCAAAATGGGGAAAACCTTCTATTGTTCTAGCTGAGAAACACTCTTCAAAAGCTTTTCTATATTTAAAACAAACCTCACTTTGTGGCGTGCTTTAGTATGTTTTTAAAAGCATTGCCCAACACATTACAGAGTGTTTCTTTTGAATGAAAGTCATCTGGGGAATTAAAGGGTGAATGCCTGGCTGGGATCCACACCACAGCTTTGCTGTCATTGATCAAATTGGTTACAACCAGCCCTGAGGAGGAGATCCACCTCTACGGCAAAGGCACCACCTGGGGTGAAGCCCGGGCCCCGGCTGAACCGGGCTATTAGACACGGTAATTAGACAAGGAGCCCGGGCCAGCCAAGAGCGAGGTGAGGAGCGGTCACGAAGGGCGAGGGAAGCCGAGCGAGGGCGGAGGGAAGGGCCATTCATCGCCTGCCAGGAGCCCGGCGGAGGCTGGGCAGGCACGGGGCACTCGGCACGGGGGGAACGAGAGGCTGCTCCCCCAGGAGCCCCTCAGAACGGGGGTCACCAGAACCGAACCACGACGGCGGAGACCCCGCAAAGCCCCCCCGCACCTCCAGACCCCGCAGCTGCGCTCTTTGCCCGCGCCCGGCGGCCCCCGCGGGCTGAGGGGACCGGACCCGCCCCGGGTGGGGACAGAAGCTGGGGAAAGCCCGAAGAAAGCGTTTGTCTGACCCTTTCCGAGCCCTTCGGCGGCGGAGGCGGCGCAGGCCGCCAGCACCAGGCACAGGCAGAGGACGGAGGCTGCCGCGGGCTGAGCCTTCATGGTGTCGGCGCGGGCAGCGGCGCCACCCGGGTACGGCCCCGAACCTCCGGACAGGACACGACCCGCTTAACTGGAATTTTTTTCCCCCTTTTTTTTTTTCCCCGTTTTTTAAAGCGCAGGAAGTGATGTGAGGCGGATGTGGGCGGTGCGGCTCGGCCCGGGGGTGCCGGGGGAGGCACCCGGCGGGAGGGGTGTGGGGGCTCGGGGCGAGCTCGGCTCCTTGCAGGGAGCCGGGACCCCCGGGACAGGAGTCATCGCACCGGGTCCCCGGAGCCCTGGTTACTCCCCGTGGGCAGAGCGCAGCGTTATCCCGACGGGAGCAGGCAGCGGTGGGAGGGGGATGGTTCCGGATGTATTTTCTCCTTCCCAAATAAACCCTTTTGTCGCGCCGCTCCCCGGAGTTGCCTAGCTGTCGGGAAGGCAGAACCGACCGCAAGCGCAGCGTGCGAGGGAGGCTTCGCTAAGGGGCACAGAGGGAGTGGTGACGCTTTTGGAAGCGCCGCGTCCCGGGCTTGGGTCACCGGGCACCGCTCCCTGTCCCGGGGCACCGGCCACTGCTGCTCCCTGCGGACTACAACTCCCAGGGGTCCTCGCGCGTCCCGCCCCGCCTCTATGCAAATAATGCTGGGCGGCTCCGCCAATCCGCGGGCGGGCCCGCGCCGTCACGTGGCGCGACGCTTCCTTTCTCTGTGCGCCTCTCTTTCCTTCCTCGGCCGCCATCTTGTTCTCGCCGCGTGTTGGCAGCGGGGGCTCCGCCGCGCTCAGGTGAGGGGGCCCGCTCTTCCCGTGTCCTGGTGTCTCCCGGTCCCGGTGTTCCCGTGTCCCCGCGGGCCTGAGGCGGGCAGGGCGCCGCGGCAGCTCGGTCCTGTCCCCTTGCGCCGCGCTGGGCCCTTCCCCGAGGAGAGGCCGAGCGAGCGACCCCCTTATGCGGGGGCTGCCCTGACTCACGGGGCCTTGGCTTTCCCGTGGGACCGCGGTTACACGGCTCCTGAGGGATGAGCCGTGTTCCCCTCCCGCTCCCCGTGCTCTGCGTGTGCCCAGCGAGCCACCGAGAGCCCCTTCTGCCGCCCCGCGGGGTCCCTCCGTGCGCCGCTCCCTCCCTCGCTCCCGCTCTTCCCCTCCCCGTCGGTCCCGGCACAAAGCACATGCGGAGGTTTCTCCATCATCCCGGGGATCACTGATGAGTTGCTGGGGCAGAGCAGCGAAACGCATTCCTTTTGCTGAAAGACATCAGGAGTGTTTTCACCCATCATGGATTTTCAGGGCTTTCAGCCTTTGAAGATCCCCCCTGACCCGTGGAAGAAGCACTGGACTAACTTCCCAGTCACTGTATTGGATGAAGAGCGACCAGAAGTTCACATAGCAAATATGTCCCCACACGAACTTCATAGAGTTTGGGTCTCGCTTATTAGTTCAAAGTATCATAGATTCATTATATGAATACTATTCCAGGTAGTTTAGCGATGAATCTGTCCCGGGGCCCTCGTAAAGATAAGGGTGTTTTCCCAGAACCAGTTGTGTATGTGCTGGTTTAGGTCTGGTTGGAGTCAGTAATTCAGTTAAATGCTCCCATCAGTAAACTGGTATCTTGGAAATGAGTACCTCGGCCTGATGCAGAATGAAATGTGCTGCTGAGTTGCCTCATCGTGGCACAGACACCTCAGCTAAATGCGGGTCCTTCCTGCTGCAGGACCACTATGGCTTGTTTAGGTCGTGTGGCTTTAAAGCTCTGTTTGTGTGTTTGTTTGACACACTGTTTTGGGTAACGTTCTAGACGTTTAAAAAACCCACTGCAATTGTAAGAGTACTCTTATGATGGACTGTGACTTTCTTTTGTTACTATTTTGATGGTCAGCTTGAATTTGTATCTCGTTCTTGCCCTTTAGACGTAGCACTATGAACCAAGAAAAACTGGCCAAGCTTCAGGCGCAGGTCCGAATAGGAGGAAAGGTAAGAAAACCACCAGCAATGCTTTTGAAAATACGGGCTGAAGTTCATAGAAAGGGAAGGAAAATATTATTCTGAGGCTTGACCAATACAGGTTTTGTGTGATCTGGCCCATAGTGTGGCTACCTGAAATGCAAGTTTCTTTCAGTTCACAAGTGCTGCATGAGCAGTTTCCAGTGTGAAGGCATTGTTTTAATTCAGTGACTTGTTGTGACCTGTGAAAGCTCCAGCTAAGCTCACCTGTTGGGGTGTTCCAGTTCTGCCTTTCTGGTCTCCTTGTTGGGGATTTTCTTCTTTTGTGCCTGCTCTAGGCATTGGCCGTGCACTGAGCTGTTTCTTTTCTCTGAGCCAGTGGGTAGTTCATATGACCACTAGAGAGGCATGAAGTTTGTTCAGTGTGGGTGCTCATCCCCTGCCATAGGGATGATTGTACAAAAGTTTGCAAATTAGGAATTCCAGAATTGCTGTCTGTGGCACACTGAAAAACGTTAGTGACTCGGTTGCCAAAGTGTGACCTTTTAAATTATTGTATTTGTGCTTCATTTTGGAAAAAATATCTTGGGAAAACTTTCTTATGTATTGCTTAATATTAAGTAGTGTTTTTGTGGTTGGGTTTAGTGCAAGGGAAACTATGCTGCTGTTTGGTGTTTCCTTGGTCTTTTATGCTAAAGAAAAATCTTAAAATTGGGAATGATGCCCAAAGCTGTAGGTAAAGGGAAATAAGTTGAGAAGCATTTTTGACTACAGAAATGTCTCACAACTTGGAAGATATTGCTTAGACTGTGGCATGACTTTTGCAATTTGTGGTGAGAAATTCTGAGCACAGCTGACTGTTGTCTCTTGGTTCCTCCCAGGGAACAGCTCGCAGAAAGAAGAAGGTGGTGCACAGAACAGCTACAGCTGATGACAAAAAACTTCAGAGTTCCCTCAAAAAACTGGCAGTAAATAACATTGCTGGCATTGAAGAGGTAGAGTGAAAAAATAGATGTTTCCTGTTTGAAATTAAATTCACTCTCTTGTTTTGGTGGTGGTGTGGTGGGGTTTGCTTTTGGTTTTGACAACAGTTTTATCTTCCAAGCAAAACTACAGAGATCTGGGTATTGAGAGGTAAAGTTGTGTGATTTGTTGTTGTCTTGTTGACATGAACGTGCATGTATCTGGAGAAGGAAAGGTGAAGGTTCTGCTGGCCAGGCAGTGTGTGATGGAGGTGGTAAGCTCTGTGCTCTGTGTGTGTCTTGCATTCGTTGCAGAACAAAACTTCTCTTCATTCTTGTTTTTTATGAAGTTGGTTACCTGCTCTAAAGAGAAGAGCAGTAAATGTACAGGGACTGTGCAGGCACATCTGGAGCAAGTGTGGTGCTGAATATAAAGGAAAGTTTAGAAGTACCTTGAGTAAGAACTTGAGTCTGTATTATCAAAATTAAGACCTTTTAGTACACAAAAATTGCTGGAATTGTTTGCAGTAGTTACAGGAGATGTTTTTAAAAACACTGCAGAGACTACAAAAGCAGCCTCTGTGTTAATGTAAGTGGGAATGTGAAGGTTTCAGATGTTCCTTGAATACCTCTAATTTACATGTATTAATAAAACATGTTTTCCATAACCGTGTAGGGAGTGACACTCATACATGGGGGGCGGAGGAGGAGGTTCCTCCATTGTGAACTCCGTGTTGCTGTAGTACTTGGTGCTGCTTGGTTAAAGAAATGCAAGATTTAATCCGTGATTAATTAATTGAAGCAGGATTGCAAGGTGCATGCAAGAGTCACGTAGTGCATTCCTCCCTTCCAAAGGCAAATGCAGATTTAGTGTGGTTTGCCTGTAAGTTTTGAGACCTCTGTCACAGAAACACTTCAGTTTGTCTGTTTTCTTAAACTCAATACATATAAGCTGAGCTATGTGAGCTAAAGAAAGATACGGTTCTTCTCAGTGTGTATTCAGGGGTTTTTTTCTGCACAGAGCACAGGATCTTTATTCAGACCCATCTATTAAGGATCTTAAATATCTCAATGTGTAGGAAGATGATGCAAAATGTTTCTACCTTGATAGCAAGAGACATAATTGCAGAATGTTTTATTCAAGTGAACTCAAGTTGACCTTGGTAAGCTTCATGCAGATAGAAGGGTAATGTTGACTCAAACATGAGTAACCCATTTGTGTCATTTTAAAAGAGGCTTTTAAGTAACAGGGTGACAGTGCTTGAAGCCTTTACCATTTCCCCCTGGGCAAAGGACAGGACAGTGCTTACTTTTGCAGGAAAGCAACACACCTGGATTTCCTGTTCTAAACATATTTGGAGTTCTGCTGCTGTGTGAGGATTGAGAACATAGATGTTTTTGTATTTTAGATCTCTTCTTTAGTTCCTGAATTCCTGTTTTCTCCCTGTGACTTAAAAACATTGCTTATTAATTTTTTCACATAAGTTTAATACCACTGTTGTATTGGATGGGTAGACTTCTTTTCCTTTGGTCAGACAGAATTATTTTTCACATAACCATAGTTTAGCAATGCCCCCAGAAGAAAAAGCTTTTAAACCTTTCTTTCTGTCTCCCTTTAAGTTAAAACATACAACATAGACTTATACAAATACGCCAGTGTGAACTCTGACAGAAGGAGCAAAGCAGGCCACTGCACTGGCTGTGAAATACAGTTCTTGGTGATTTAGAGAGCTAGGGAAGAGCAAGAGAGCAGGATCACTGAGTGATGTCCTTAGTATAAAAAGAGTCCCCGTGGAATTGTTGGGAAGGTATTGGAAGGCTGTCCTGCAGTTGGTACATGAACCCCCAGTGCTGTGTGTGCATCCCTGCCTCGAGCCAGGGCGAGCCCTGTGCCTTTGCCAGCTGGGCAGAAGCAGGAACGTTTTCCTGGTAGGTGACACAGGTACCTCTGAAAGGCAGTGGCTTAACCGGATGTGGCAAGGCTTTGCTGCTGGAGCTTTGACTTCAGACGGTGTTAATTCCAAGTGCTTTTATCATGGTTTTATTAATCTTTAGGAGGAGTGCTAGATCTGTGATTTTTAATATTTCAAATCTAGATTTTCATTATCATGCTCATGTGACAAGATGGTGCAACACTTTGGTAAATGTTATTAATATATTTAAACAGGTGAACATGATAAAAGATGATGGAACAGTTATTCACTTCAACAACCCCAAGGTTCAAGCTTC
The DNA here is from genome assembly GCA_013400735.1 of Pomatostomus ruficeps. Classification (NCBI taxonomy): domain Eukaryota; kingdom Metazoa; phylum Chordata; class Aves; order Passeriformes; family Timaliidae; genus Pomatostomus; species Pomatostomus ruficeps. The sequence goes on along the minus strand of VYZT01032575.1, from coordinate 51,213 downwards.
CCTCTCTGCCAACACTTTTGCAATTACTGGTCATGCAGAGGCTAAACCGATCACAGAAATGCTTCCAGGCATCTTAAGCCAGCTTGGTGCTGACAGCTTAACAAGTCTCAGGAAGTTAGCTGAACAATTCCCAAGACAAGGTAGGTCTCTTTGGAATCCTTCATAGCGGACTTAAAGGACATACGAAGTACTAAAAGTTTTAACCCAAATTTAACAACAGCTCGTGACTTAACAAGTTATCAAAAGTGCGTGTGTGCTTTTAGTGATTTGCCACTGTTGTGGAAGTAGAGGGTGGGGGAAGAACTTCTTTTTTTATCTTTTTTGATTCAAGATTATATAGGCAGGCCCTGATTTAAAAAAATAGGTAAGTCTGACATGCTGTGATTGCAGGTGTACAGCTGTGCATGGCAGAACGCTTAGGAAAGCAGCTTCATGTTTTTACTTGGAAAAACCCAACCAGTTCTTTCTGTCAGGGAATCTGTTCTGTTTTCCTTGGTCATACAAAACATATTTCTGTCGTGCTTATAGAAGAAGAAATACATTCTTCTGCTCTACAGTTTGCTTTGAAATTCAACCAAGACTTAGAAAAAACTAGTTAAAAATCAGAGTTTTGGTGGAAAATTAGAAAAAGCGCAGTTATACATGTGATTCTTTTTCTATTTGTTTTAAAACGTTGGGAGCATGAGTGGAGGAGTGTATATGGTATAGTTATTACTGTAATTTTACAGTTAAAAAATGAAGATTACGGACAGTTTCACTTCAGACTGTTATGGCCATTAAGATGACCTTAGTTGGATATGTTGCAGTTGTCTGTTTGAAATGGAATATGCATCACCTGTTCTAATGTTTTCAACAAATGGTTATTCCTTTTAAATCAGTTTTAATTTCTTCCACATTCATGTTCAGAGTTAAGTGAAGGGTTTCTGTTTCTTCTTTGGTAATATGTAAAACACCTTTTAAAATTTAGAGAGATGGATCATCATAAGCATATTTGAATCATACATGTTGGTCACTGATTGGTACCACATCATTACTGCATTGAAACACGGGACTTTGCTTAGAGGATTGACTCATGCTGGGGGGTTTTCTGTATCATTTGATCTTTTGCACTGTCTGAATACCCCATAGCATTTGAAAATGGCTCTGCTGATACTTTGCTGTGAGAATGTCCCCAAGGAAACCTTTTGGTCTTGCTGTTAACTCTCAGTACCTGGCCAGTTGTGTGTTTGTCACTACTGGGGGTTGGGGAAATGCTTGCTTTTTCACATATGTGGTTTTTATTCTGTTGTATGAGTATCCCATATTCTGTTCATGAGAACTCAGCACCGAATTTCTTTTTGTAGTGTTGGATAGTAAAGCACCAAAATCTGAAGATATTGATGAAGAAGATGATGATGTCCCAGGTAGGCACATACACACTCCTATGTCCACTTAATATATAAGTATTTTGACTCGTTCATTTAAATATGTAGCTCTTGATGTGATTATACTCTTCACTTGCTAAGGGAGGCTTATTATATGGGACAGCATTAAAACATGACTTTGGATTCCAGCTTTTGGAAAAGGGATTACCTTGTGTAAATACCTTAACTATTGAGTGAAACTAGGTTAAAATAGTTTCAGTGAGGTTGAACAGGTATCTAAATACCCAAACAGGAGTTTAGGATGGCAAATTGGCATAGTTATCAGGGGTTTTTTATATCAGGGTTTGGAGAAGGAATTTTTATTTCTGTAGTAGAAGAAAAAAGGCTTATATCAGTGTCTGAAAGTAGATATGGGAAGTTCTTAATTTGTCAGTGAATAACTATTTTATCCATCACTACATTCTGCTGTATCCATCAGAATGGTGTGTTAGCTAAAACAACACACATGTGGGCCAGAGATTCAATTCCTTATGCCTTGGCACCGGTTTATTTCTTTGTGACCTTGCATAAAATTCAATTCTCTAAAACATCAGGCAGTCCTTAAAGAATGCTGATGCTCAGAACTCCACTGTAGCTAGTGGAGCACCTTTGAAAATCAGCTCTTAATCACTTAATGTTAGAATTTTCACTGTTGGAGTGTTTCTGCATTTCTAGTTCTTTGTGTATGTTTAAACAAACAATATTTTCTAAAGCCCTTTGAAATCTGCCCATAAATAAATGGTTTCCTTAAGTATAATTAAGTACTACTTAACCTTTCCTGTAATTATGTGCATTTTCATTAAACTTAAAAAAGGTAATCTTACTGGGCATTACTGTATTAAGTATCTTCATCTTTTTCAGATCTCGTAGAAAATTTTGATGAAGCATCAAAGAATGAAGCTAACTAAAACATTAATAGTTCTGGAAGCTGGCATGGACTAGATTTAAGAAATCAGCTATGTGGTTCCAAAGTTTTAAAGAAACAGAGAACATCATCTGTTAATAGTTCAGTAATATAAATATTTTGTATTTTTATGATGCTGTTTGTTCAGCATTTTCTGTCAGTTGATTTTGCATTTTGCACTTACTCCCAGGATCTACTCTTTCGGTCAAAAAGAAATGTCAGTGCAGTTTGAGGGGTGTGTGTATGTGTGTGGGTGTACGTATAGTGGAGAACAAATTGGAGAACACATATTTAACCACTTACCCTTTTCCTTTGGAAGTAGAAATAAAATGAATCTTCAGCATTGTTACTTTGATTATCACCAAATAGTGCACAGAAGGGAGTTAAGATTAACATTTTGTCCACGTTTTGTGACCTGAAGGCATTACACCATTAAAACTTGGGGTTAATTTGCTGTTAACTGTTGTACTTGCAGGTGTGTTTCTCAATGTACACATATTTGTAATCAACCTTGTGTTGATCCCAGGTTGGAGGGGATGAGCTGTTTCAGCGGCTTATTTGGTACAGTAACTTTTTGAAAACTTGGTCTCAGCAAAGTCTTCTTTTTCTAACCTTTTTCAGGTTTTTGTTTTTGTTTTTGGTTTTTTTTGGGTCTCTAAGTTTTGATACAAGCTGATATTTGACTCCTTCCATGTAGGCTTATCAGTATGTTCTCCTGTTGGCTACTGAAGTATTTCCCAGTCAAAAGAAAAACACCTTGGTTCTCTACTGTCGGGTCACTTCCTAGTCCTGGAGGTCTGGTTGGTAACAGTCCAGTACACCGGTTTTGCACAGTAACAGGTTTTTGCTTGAATAACTTCAAGCTGTTCTCTTGGCATGACTGCATTTACTAGCAGCTGATGATCCACTCTCATTCTTAGGGCACTAGGAACTAAATGCACTGTGTGAGCAATGTGTAGGGCGGGAGGAAAGCATTGTTGACACTTTGCCTTGCTTCCTGCTGGGCAGTCTGTGCAGTGACTAGCTCTAAAGGGATTTTTATTTTTTTTTTTTTTTGCCTGTAACTTACCTTGGCCTATAACCTACCTCTAGGTTTGGTGTCATCTATGTAGTAGCTTCTTACAAAACACAAATGCTCCTCAGGCATAAGGAGGACATTGGGAGGTACTGTTGGTACAGTGCAGTATTTATGACCTTTCTTTAAAATGCTTAATGTGAAGCCGTTTTCTCAGAGGCTTTTCAAGGTTCTTGATGTAATGTGCATTACAGTATAGTTAGACATCATTGTAACCTCTGTCAAGGGCAGCTGTGGCTTACAAAAGCCACTTTGTTTTTTTTTTCTTCTACATCTGTCACTTAACTATGGCGTAATTGGAACATATCAGCTTTTGGTGTAGGCTCATATGCTAGAGAACTGTACTAGTACAAGCAAACAGTCCATGAGTTCTGGAGACTTCATGAACCCACGGAAGCAGAGCTGTAGTGGTTCGTCAGCTGAATTCCTGGGTTCATTTCCTAGGCTTCGTTCAGTTTTTCCTGTTATATTTTATATACTACGTGGATCTTACTACAAAATAAAATAACAGTACAAAAGAGGAAATGCTCCCTCTTGTGTGTTGTCTGCTCCTCCCACCAGCACTGGCTGAGGAAGGCAGGTGGATGCAGCAGCTGTTTGAGACAGCACTGCATTCTTGGTGACAGTGACCAAGGAAGACGCGCAGGGCAAGGGAGGGTCCCGTTAGAGCTCTAGGATTTCACACTCCCTATACTCCTATTTTTGCTGTGGTGTTGAATGAAACTTCTGTTTCTTGTATGGCTGATCAGCTGCAGATGATTTGTTCTGTTTATAAGGAGGAGATGTCTCCACAAAAGTGTGCTCAGGCACATGCCTTCTGCTGCCTCTGTGAGCCCAGGGAGCAAAGGAAGGGCACGAGGCAACAGGTATTTGCAGTGTTCCTCCGTTTGCTTAAGAGGCACAAGTGAAGACCCTGTCCAAGTAGCAACTGTACTGAGTTGATGTGTGGGACATCCCCTTCCTAAATCCTAATCAGATACTGATAATTCCTTCTTGTTCCTTCTGATGTAGGAAGTATGTCAAAAGTAATTTTGTGAGAGACTAAGCCTTGGAAACAATGATTCCATAAGTTTATATAGCTGAACTTTCTGATTCCTACAAAATACTGAATTAGTTTTTGCTCTTGAATTTACATGTTGAACCCTCAAATTTTTCCTATGTTGACAACGAGTAAACCAACTAACTATGCTAGCTTATGTAGTTATATTATCTTCAGTTTTTTCACTGTCTCTGGAAACAGTCAACCACTTATGATTTGCTGCTGGAAATACTAGAGCTTATCAATCATTAAACTGATTTTAATTAAAAGTAGCCCATCAAGGCTGTTGTGGGAAAAGCTCTTTTTCTTTTGTATTTATTCATGGTATAACACAAACAGTGTTTGTATGTGCTGATGGGAATGCAAGATTACTAAAAATAGTTCTGGGGAGCGTCAGTAAATAAAAACTCCCCACATAAAGGTGAACATTAAGTTGTTCTTTGCTTGGCTCGAAGTGTGATAACCACCATACTCCTGAAGCCCTTGTGCTTACCTGCTCACTACTGAACTCTGCTGACATATTAAAGATACTGGTAACAATACTGACATTAAATAACTTCACAGTGATTGGAAAGTAGGAGGATGGAGCAGAAAGGAAATTGAAACATCTGGATTGTATGTGAGGGAGACAAAGCTCCATCAGTGAAAACCAAAGAATCGGCAGATGTGTGAGAGAGCAAACGCTGCTCTTCCTGCCCTGGCTGCTGGTGCATTTGTGTAGTTCCCTAGTTTGTGGGTGGGAAACCTGGGTCTGGATGGCTTCTCTGAGGCAGGAGAGAAGTCTATAAAAACCTGCAGTTGTTTTACAGTTTTCTGTATGGAAAAGAAATGCTTATGTGTGGTGGATGCAGAGGTTACAGCGCAGGGAGTAGTGCTGGAGACTTGGGGCTGGGTACATGGATTTCCCATGCAGAGCTCAGGAACAAAGTGAGATTGCAGCTGAGACTGTAGGGTGGAAGGGGTTAATATAAAATGGACATTTGATGCACAATACAGACCTTGAATTTTTTATTTTTAGCTTTTGTTATGTAGCAATATTTGAAGAGTGCACAGGAATGATAAGGATGAATTTAGAACTGTGGAAATATGTTGATAACTTGTTCATATTTGTCAACTTTCCATGGGAACTGGGAGTTGCTGTGAGCTCCCTTCTGCCAGGATCCTCACAAATAATGTTTTGGATCTGGTGTATACAAAATGAGCGCTGGAGGTCTTACAGCTGATTTAATTACTGAGCAGTGTGTTGATTGACCAGTGCATTCCTGTTAGCAGGAAGGACCTGAGGAAGCTATAATAGCCCAGTAAACCTGTACTACATGTCAGAGTTCATGCCTCTGCTGAGGAAGGTCCAGGAAGGATTCTCCTGAGATTCCCTGGAATCAGACCCTGTGCTGCTCTGGATAGCAGGAATTTACAGAGGGCTGAGCAAACTCCCCCTTGGGTGAAGGTGAGTGAGCGAGTTCTTCCACTGGCTGGAAGAAGATCAGTCTGCTTTTATTATTTGAAGGCAATACTGGTTTGCTCAACTAAGTGAGTAGTCTATTCTGGGGATCCAAGATTTCACTAATTAAATGATCCTTGTTTTGTACTTGAGCAAATGAAGTGGTGCAGAACAGAAGCACAACAGCAGCAGCCATAGCAGCTTCACAGAAGTGACAGCGCAAGTACAGGGAGTGGCTATTCACCTTTAACTGCTCTCCCATTAAATTATTTTATTTCACCCACTCCCTTTAAAGACCAGCTTGCAGACACTGAAGAACATAATGGATTTGTCCAGAAACATGAGGGTTACAGTATCAATCAAGGATTTGGGTAGTCAAGCAGAGTAAGCAGAGACTTAACTATAAAACTGCATGTCTTGGTATGGCTGGGTGGAAGGTTGGGTTGGTATCAAGAGCAGGGTTATTGGGGCTTTCATTTTGCATCCACCACTATTACTGGACAAGAAAAACCAGACTTTTACATCTTCCAGGGCCTTGCTTTGCCTCCTCTGTGTGCTTTGTAAATTAATGAACACCAAAATGGATGTTTCTTAGAGAACAGAGCTACATTTCTGTGCAATTGGTATAAAAAGCTACTTCTGCATGATAAACACACAGCATTTGGTGGGTTCTCAGTGCTATTAAACTCCCTCTCACTAAGCAACAGACCCCCAGCTTGCTCAGATGCTGGGTTTTTTTGACAACTTTTATCAGATTCTCAAATACTAGGCAGCATTTCCTTGAATTTTGCATTGCAGGTAGATTTTTGTAGCTAAGCTAAATTAGTTGCCTCCTTGAAGTAAAGGGAGATGAACTGCTCATTTGAGTTCTTGAAGTTGTTTTTGATATTTTTGTTAAAGTATGAATGCTAAGGCAAACATTGAAACAAAAAATCCTATTCCAAGGCCTTTTGACCTTTCAGTGCATATATCCCAGCTGAATAAAAGGAGTTACACAACCTCATGCACTTCCTTGCAACATCCATGTTGCAGCTATAGTAACTGCTTATGTCAAAAAGTAATATTAGAAAGTATTTAATGTATTTTTAGATTCTCTCTAATGCAACTTAGCTGACAAAGAAGAGCCAGTGCTGTGAGACCAGCTCTCTACAGACATTGGGAAGTGTGGCGCTAACATTTTGAGAACAGATCTCATTTTGAGGCCATGTGCGAAGCTGGAAATTTCCAAGCAATGCAAATTATTGCCTGACATAGGTAAGTGAAGACTTAAAATCTCGGCAGGTGTCAGCAGGATGCCCGACCTTTGCACACCAAGAGAAGTTCCCTGAAAAGCTTTCACTGATTTCTGGGTTTTCTGCTGCCAACAGAGCAAGGCTTCCCCTTCCTTTGCTTTCCCAAGCTGATGCCTGAGGTCAGCTGGACCAGCTTGCTCTGCAGCTGCCGGAGCCATCTTGTTGCCTTTGCCTCAGCACCTGCCAATGAGCTTGAAATTTCTGGGAGATAAAGGATAACCCCTTAACAGGGGAGTTTTGCAGGCAGGCTGGGTGGGGATGGCCGTCAGCAAAGCAGCCTCACAGGCTGGACTGAGCTGGCCTTTAGCCCTGCTGCTGGGGCATGGCAGGACACTGGGGCAGCTTGTGCTGCTGCTGCCAGGGTCATACCAAGCTTGGGAAGAGGGAAGGGTTGCCATATTGAAGCTTTGGGTGATGATGTGGTCAGATCCTCTAACCTGCAGTTTGTTTCTGATTTTTTTGTTGTGAAATAGGGGTTGAGTCCAGTTGTCTCTGCCTGCACCATGGGCTGATAAGCTGCCCCAAATGAGCCCAGCATGCCCTCACTGCCCTCTGCCCCAGCCCTCCCACTGCTCCACAGCTGCACAGCACCCAAACGCAGCCTTCCCTGTGAGCCTGTTCTGCGTGTCTCCTCTTAGGTGAGCCCCGATTTACTGGGGCAAGCTGCTCAAGTTTTGGTGTTTCATGCTGCAGGTTCGTGTTCACTGAAGATCACTTTTAAAGTTACTGACCAAGATCTTTAATATGGAATTTCCACTTTCGTAACAAGATTTGGTTTCAAATTATTTCTGACACATGGTGTTGAATTGAAAATAACCCCAGCTTGCTTACAGCATTATAATCTCCAGGGAGTAATAATGCAACTAAAGTTTCTGCTCAGTTCATTTTGAAACCTTTGCTGTATTGCTGGAGACTTGGTCTGCTCTGTGATTGACACTTGTTTATAGTGACATTTTGCATGTTTGCATGTTTCTGAAAGAATGCAAATATGGCCTAAAATAATTTTTACTTTGAATAAGGATTTCTTCCCCTATATGTCTTAAGTTTCCCACAGCCTGCTTCTGCAGTTTGACAGAAAAACACCAGGTTTTCTCATGATCTCCTGCTGGATATTTGGGTAATTTGCTGAGACTTCCTTCTATTTTGACACAAAAGTGATGTCAGTCTTCTGAAAAACAGGGGATGTGTTATTTTATAGTCTTTTCTATATAGTCTTTCAGCTGCATGATTTCAGTGTTGTTGTAAATTATTAACTTTTGAACACAGGGATGTTATTGTCTCTAACTCTTCTCCTGCCCTTTGAGTTGCAGGGTTGCTTTCATTGGCAGTGTGCACTGAGAAATCATGTTGGCCACTCGCAGCCCTGAAATTGTAATAGTTTATCCCATTACACGGTGATTTTTCCAGCTCAGTTCTCCTGAGAACCTTGAAATAGGTTTTCCATGAAAATATTCCAGACACTCTTTTTTCCTTTTAAAGGCTATAGTCAAATTTGAAGGGATAATCTCGCTATTGTTTCTAGTGATATACATGTCCTATCCTGATGATTTTGAAAATTAGAGGATTTTTATAGTGCAGTCTGGGTTGCTGAGAACCCGATGAGTTCTTTGAACAAGCTTGCTTGTTCTTTGGCTACAAGCAGACAAACATCATTAGCATCTTAACTAATGGAAGCTCTTCCATGAAAAATGCACACAGTCTTACTGGTTTTAATCTGCACAAGCACTTCATGGATTTGCAGTAAACTGTAATAAAAGGTTTAGGTGTCTTATACCTCCATTTCCTCAATGGCTCACCGTAGCATCATCAGGAATGTACTCCGAGTGTGTGCGCCTTTGTGACTGCAGTTCTGTCATCCTTTCTCTGAAGCTCTTGTGGTATTGTCAGAGAAACAGGACTGCTGAATTTGGACTGACATCACCGTGTGCTGATCCTTTCAAACTGCTCGGGTCCTCTTGTTCATTATGGTTCAGGATGGCCAGTATTTGTTGGAAAAGAAAAAAGGAAAGTAGTAACTATTCAGAACAAGAATTCACTTGCATTGAATAAATACGGTGAGCAATTCTCTTTTTGTTACTCTGCTGAGACATTAATCTGTGTTAAAATTTGTATGAGATGTGCCTTGGTTCAATTTTTGTCCTTTTATCTTAACACTTAGATAAGCCAAGATAAGAGAGGTGATTAAATACTTGTCCTCAATTACTCCTACCCTCATAAGCAGCCCCATGAAAAATTGCTGCAGGAAGAATTACATGCATTGGTCTACTAGCACAATAAAAACAAGCTTTAACAGTTGTTCCTACCATAGTTAAGTAATCCTGTTAAAGCAGAAACATTTGCAGGTTTTATACTCGGGATGTGTCTCTGGTTTGATGAAAGCAAAATAAAGGACAGATGTCAAAGAGCATTTTTCTTTCTCTCCCCCCACTCTCCCCTCCAAGAGTGCAGCTTCCTGATGTATGTGCTGTTATTTGTTGTGCCCTATTTACTTCTGTATCATAGTCGAAATTATTTGCAGGGGTTCTGGTAGTTTGAAATGGGGTGCCAGGCTTTTTTAGCAAACTCAAAACATTCACCTGACTGACTGCTGAGGTACAAACATGAACAACATACAGACATCTCTCACTGGGATGTTGAGGAAATAGCTGGCTGGGACTTCCCAAGTGTCTGATTCACAACACTCCACAAAATCTCAATCGTGATTTAGCAAGGCATAAATAAACCCAAGGTGGGTTTTTTTATAGGCTTAATTACACGCGGTGAAGCAATGTTCTTTTGCTCGAGCAGGGAGTTGCCACACTGCTGCAAAGGCAACCCATTGCCAGGAGAACAGGAAGGTTTGAGCAGGGCCATGGAGCTGGTGGGACAAGCAGGAGCAGTGTGTGTACACTTCCATGGGATCTGGTAGTGGCGTTTGCCTGTGACGGTAAGACCAATTGATTCCCTGTTTGCCATCGCCGCTGCCTCAATAAATGACATGATTAAGGTGAGCATGTGTGTCTCAGATTTGTTTGTTAGTTCAGAGCTTTTTCCCCCTCATCGGGACTAGTGAAAGGGAAGTGAACCAGTGGGAAGTGGGCATGCCTGCCTAGAATAATTAGTGGTTGTATTTGGTCAGGCGATCTTTACATAACACCAGTGACGCTATTGTTCCTTTCACTAATTTTTTGTGACTTAATATCTATAAGAAATTGTGATGGTTTTGAAAGGACATTAAAACTCAGCAGTTCACCTCCCTTGCCACATTCCAGTGCCTGCGGGATTCTGGACTCATTCAGTCCATGTCTAACACCACACCTGGCAAATGGGAACTTTCGGTATGTTTCCATGAATAAGGGGGCCGGCACAGGCTGGTATGTGAAGCATTTGCTAAGCCCATGCAACTGCAACCAGTGGGATATTTTCCACCATCAGGGGAAAGGGCTGGAGCCAATGCTATCCCAGCCACTGCTGGGCTAATGCTTGGACCCCAAGGATTCCCTGTTAAACACAGGGCTCAGGGGAGAACACAATGTTCCGTTAAAGTTGCATCATCATATTGTGTAATGGGCCTTGCTGGATACTAGCTCCTTTGTTAGGCTGTTTTCTGTAAAAACACTGAATAAAAGATGTCCCTTTACCTTAAACCTTCATGGGGATTGTAAAATTAATGACAACCGGTTTTCAGTAGCTATGGCTGGCAGTAAAGTCCCATTACAGGGCTCAAGGCTTCTTACAGGAACAGCAGTAATGTCCCAGCAGGAAGACATGGATAACAGGCTCCATCCCACACATCTTCCCTTTGAAACAGACATAAAATTGTTGAATAATCACCATTTTGTGAAAGTTGATTGATGTGTTTGTCATCCTGGCAAAGCATTCTTGTTTAGTGGTCAGCTTTCATTTTTGTGGCCTATTACATTAAATGGTATTTTTACCAAGCTCAAATCTTTTCTCAAAGTGTTTAGTAGTAGGGAGCACTCTGAACTCAACTTAGAACGCACATTCGCTTCTTTCTAGTATTTGAAGTTCTTTGCCTATTGCATAAATTACAGGATTAATGCACTCCCCTTGCTCCCACAAATTACACTGAAATTCAGTCTGTCTTCTCCAACTCTGAATTTGTTAATCGCTTGGACACTGCCACAGTTCTTCTGAATTATCAGATTTCTTGCTTGTGGCCTCGTACTTTTTATTCAAGCACTCTCCTATAGCATTCACTTCCATGTTACCATGCTACACAAAGTCCTGGCTCAGTTTTAGCTTGGCTCCCTTATTCAGCCACGAGACAGGATTTTAATTATTATTTTTAAGATGCTCAGCTTCTTGCAAACTACAGGGGGAGATGTTTGCTCATTAGGTTTTTTTCCCCAGTGTGAAGCACTCATTTTTGTTGAAAGAAAAGAAAAATCCAGCCAACAAACAATATTTTTCTGTCTGTCCAATGAAAGAACCTCCTCATTACCAAAGGGAGAATGAGGGAGAGGGACTGCTCTGGTTTTGTTTCAATTCAAGATTTTTGGCTTCTTTCTGCAGATGGGTGCTCCTCACATCCTTTGGTGCTTGGAAATATGAACTTTCTACTCAGTCTGCTTTCCACTTTATTCTTTTTTTGTTTTGCTACAATTTATATAAAACTGTTATATAATTTATACAAAATAATTTCTTTAAAAATACCGTCCTATAAAGAGAATAAGGGATTAGGTATCAGATATAATAAATGGGTAAACCAATTCCACAATTTTCTAAATTTATAGCAACGTTATTCCCTTTACAGAGAATTTTCTCTAATGTCATATGTGGTACTTGAGAATCAGTGAAGGTGACTTATTTCTAAAGGAAAAAAGCCTTTTTTCTAAGCCTTTTCCTGCTTTACAGTTGCCTGTATGGTAGCAGCCTAGAGGGAAGGAGCCAGTGCTGGAGCCAGGCCCTGCGTGTACCTGCACAGACTACAGTCACTTCAGGCTGCTGTTTCATAACACTTCAAAATTATATCAATTTCAGAAAAATAGTTTTGACATCGTCATGTGAATGTGATCTTCAGAGAGTAAATTAAATGGGTTATAACTGTCTTCCCTAGTGAATTTATGGCATGGGGAATTTCAGGTCACCTCAGTTGACTGCCTCATTTTTCAAAGCGTTTCACTGTGGGTTCCACATTTTCAGTTAAGCTGTTGCTATTTAAAAAAATGACTTCCATGTCATTTGCAAAGCATGTAGAAGCTGGAGGCAATTCAGCATTTTGACACTCTTAATTAACTGATGGCCTGTCATGAAAGTAGGTTGTAATTAAATGATATAGTAATTTTGGCCGTGCTGCTTTCCAAACTATTTTTATATCTCAGCAGAATAATTCAGGTGGTGACCTCATGTCAGTATATGTGCTTCTCCTTCCTCAATGCCTGCTCAGGAATTGTTACTCATGGTTCGAAATAGCTTTAAGAAAATAAATTCCAACCAGTTCTTGGTGAAAAAGGAAATAGAGATGTTTAAAATTTCCTGTCACAGACTGTGGCCTGTTATCCTGTTGGGGTCTGTGAAGATAGCTTGTAATATGTGACATCCTACATGTTCTGTAAAAGAGACTCACACATTCAGGGTTTCTAGGGCAATCCAGATGGGTTCATGAAAAATGGTGAGAGAAAAAGGTAATTTTGATGGCTACAGAGCCTGGCCCTTGGGATGTTGCTAATTATTTGAGTTAGATTGTATTTGGATTTGGGCCCAAAGTACGTTTGACTAATGAAGATTATGCTGTCTTCAACTAGATGGACGGGTGTTGAAATGGGAGTGCTTTTACTGGATAAGCAAACAGTTTTATGGAGGTATTCCAGGATGGACCTGTCCCTAACACAGCCTGACAGTGTTACTGTTCAGAAATGAGTGGGATTTGTCGGGAGCCAGTAATACCCACCACATTTTGAGCCAGGTTCTTTTGATGTCCATTTTCTGATGTGCTGCCCTGGGGAAATCTGCCATCTATTCATCTCTTCAATCCTTTAATAACATCCCGTGTGCCAGGAACATCATAACGCTGAATGCCGTGACTGAGACGTTACTGTGAATATGCTGAAGAGCCTTGCTTGGTGTGCGATGAAACAATCTTTGGGGAATAAGTGAAACAAAAGAGTGTGTAGGATATCCTTTAATTCAATGAAGAATGTGGGTGGAGAAGTAATTGAAATGAACAAGATGCTTTGGATTTTCGTTAATGCCTTGAATACTTCAGGGTGTACTTAAAGCTTCGTGTGTGTGTGAACCGCTTCACTGTTCGAAGAAATGATGAAAGCAGGAGCCCGTGGTTTTTAACCATTCTTTACCTGCCCCCCATCACATCTTTTCCCTGAGGTATGAGCACTGTATTCCCTGTGGCAGTTCTGATAGAGGAGAAATAACCATAAAAAGAATTTTAGGCCTGTGAGTGGCTGACTGACAGCCACCTGCTGCTGAAAGCTGCTGCAGTGGCTGCCTTCCCTCTCCGTGCCCTCAGCAGTGGCAGCCATTTGTGGCCTTTCCCTACAGCAGTCACCAGTTGCCTCAGCCAAGTGTGGTTAAACTCGAGAAACATATTCCAGAATTATTTAAGGACAAAGGAAGATGTGCCTGCAGCCTGCAACACAGGTGTGTGAGCCTTTCTCGTTTGAAAGACAGCTTCAAATGTTCTGTGCACGAAGGCTGGTGGTTTTGATGCCCACTGCACCCGCTGCCATTAACGAGAAGTAGGGAGGAAAAGACCAAGATGCCCACAGCAGATAAGCCACAAAAGTGTTGCAAAAGCCATGCCTGCCAGATTCTTTCAACAATAAAATCCCTTTTGCTGGAGTTTGACTCAATCACACCTTGAATGATTTAATTACAAAAAATCATTAACCAGAGCTTGAGAGTCATGTATGTCCATGCACAGCAGCTATTCATCCATCTCCAGTGCAACAAAGAAGGGAAATGCTTAAGATAACAATGAGCCAACTACATCTATCACTTCCTTCCAAGTAAGTTTCAGTTCCTCCCTAAAGAAAACTCAGCTCTTCCTTTGAATCTAGAAAGACCTAAAGAATAAACTCATATATACGTATTAGACCAAACCCTTCACATAGGCATTGAAAGAAAATAAAATGTACTACAGACGAAGGTTTATACTTTTGTTTACTTACATCCTCAAAAAAAAAGCCCCTCAAACCACAAAACCAGACTGGAAATATGTAGTTGCATGGTCATAGATAAGTTGACAACTCTACACTTGGACTGAAAACTGTCTGAAACATATTTCCCACCTCAAACAGAAATAAAGCTTCATGGGAGATGTGTGCTCTCACTGCTCCTGCTGTCCCTCATCCTCCGCCTTCCTCTGCCCCAGCACTCACTGGGCTCCTTCTCTCTGCATCTTCCCTGCTCCTACCAAGATCAGCAGCTTTCCCTCTCCTCCCTCAGGTTCACAGACCTGTGGATCTGGAGAAATTGGTGAAAGAAGATAATGAGAAAAAATGATATTATAGCATTCCCCCTCAGGGCCCCAGTGCTGCACAGGAGTGTCTGTGAGGCACAGAGATGGGATGCATCTCTGTTTGCTGTGCTCTGGCAGCACTGGCCGTACAAGCAGTCAGACGTAGCAGTTTCTGACCTTCATCTGTTTGCTTTGTCTGTGTTCCCACCTTGGAGTTCAGTTTATATTGAGGTGCCTTTCACATAACCACTGAGCAGCAGAGCTTCTCTAACTCGGTGACACAGCCCCCTCAGCTCTGGCCAGAACCCTCACCCTGTCAACAGGGACAGGGCTGAGGAAGTAAAAGCTGAGAATGACACCATATAAAGATGCAGAGAAACTTGCGATTTAAAGATAAATTGAAAGGATCATAATCTTTACAGAGGAAGGATAAGGAGGAACATAGCACAAATAAACAGAATTGAGGATTATACAGAGAACAATTTTTCCCATATGAGAAAAAAAAGGATAGTAAGTTAAATTGTGCAGTAGAACATTTACATTTGCTGAAAGAAAATACTTTTAAAGTGCCAAAATTAGTGCATGGAACTCACCATTACAAGACATCACAGATTAAAACAAGATTTCAAATGATTAGATGTTTTTTCTCTGTAAGATGTGTCTCCATGAATATAAAACAATGATGTACAGATTCACTTAATTGGTGTACTGAATCTGTAAAAAACCTGACAGCTTTTTTAGTCATAGAATATAGTTATGCTGGAAGGAACGAAAGAAAAGACAAATCAAAAGACATCACTTCAATACTCACAATAATGAGTTATTTAATAATACGTATGTTGATGTGATTTTTCAGTTTGTAACAGTTTTATTTTGCTTGGTATGTAATTAAAATCATTAAGTTTGAATTGTAGTATTTTGATTTCTCTAAACTTCTTTAGTTCTTAGAATTTTCCTTGCATCTGAAGCGTCGACATTGAAGGGAGTGGGTTTCTGTTCACAAAAACAGTCATTCAAAAATCCTCCACAAAACATCCTCTGTGCCGCTGTTTGCTGGTGGAATTTCTCTCTGCAGTGTCTGGTGGGGTTTGCTCCCAGCCAACACATTGAATAAGCCTTGCTTCCACGAGTGAGTGCACCAAGCATGTTCACTGAAGCCCACACAAATGCCTGAGATGTTATTTGTGAGCTTCTAAGCTCCCTTGTGGGGCCATGTCTTGTCTGGTTTGGAAACTCTCAGTTTAAAAATCACCTGTTCTTCACCATTGTGCTTCCTATTGGCCATGAAGTGTAGAAATGTTGGTGGTACACATGGAAAAGTGTGTAGGTCTGCCAACAAATCAGAAACTTCCTTACAGAACTTGTGAGATACTTCTTTGCAGAGCTGTGCTGGGCCCTCCCTCCTCTCCAATATATCATACTTAAGGCAGGGTTTTTTAGACCAAACTGGCAGGAATTACAACTTTTGTCCAAACAATGAGAATCTCAATTCTCCTACCATCCGCCATCCTCTGGCACAGCCCCAACATTATTCCTGGAGTACTATCAGCCTTAAAAGTGTTTTATAGGGCTGAGGGAATTAAATAATAGCACATCCCAGAGATACCCCAATATATATGGGATAAATTGTAAAATCAGGAGTTCTACAATTCTAGGCCAAACTCTTAAATGCATTTTGAGTGATGACGAGCAGGTTGTTTAATCCTCACAGGGCGGCTAGCAGGTTTCTACTATTTGTAAATTAGTTTCAGATCTTCAAATGGAAAATACATATCTGTCAGCATTTTAGGGAGATGACATTCTGTAGATGGAGTTAACGTTTCAAACTCCTATTCATTTCTGAATCTCAAAGTTCTTTTGTTTCAGTGAACCAGAGAGCACATATTTAGGTGATGATTTCATATCTTCCAAATGATGGCTTTTCATGTAATCATCATAATAACGTTTCCCATAAGAGACTCTCAGAGTGGTTTCACAGACCTTCCTAAGGATTCATGGAATACTTACTCATGCTGTAGATATAACCACTTCTACTGCACACAGGGAGAGGGGGTCAGAGGGGTTAAATGTCACTCAGCAAGGCAGCAAAGGGTTGAACAAGGACATGTTTCTCCTGATTCCAGATCCTGGCGAGTTTTTTGTTACTGAGCACAGACATGTTCATCTGGAATAGCCTCACAAACACATGAACCCCATGAGTATTCACTGAAGCCACTTCCAGCTTCTGGCCAGAACAGGAATGTAATCAGAAAGGTACTTAAGCATTTCCAGGGCTTCTAAATACGGCTGAATAACAAAATAAACAATGAGAATGAAATGATCCGGTTGTTTATTGGAACTACTGAATCCTGTAATTTGACTTCTTGCTTAGCAGAGGCTTTCAAATCACCCGAGTATCACATCTCAGGCTCAAATACGGAGTCCAAATAACAACCCTTGCAAGGCTGTCCTGTGAGTATTGGAGTGAGTTTGTTCATGGATTTGTGTCTTCACTCTCTGACCTCTTCCTCGCACTAACCTGGTCAGCCTTGCTGCGGCCAGGGTGACCCTGCTACCACAGTGACTTCAGCTCCCTCTGCCTTCCCTGCAAGGCCAGGGCAAACTGGTGCTGCCACACGGAGTATGGACCAGCAGAGCTGGACTGGCTTTGGATCAGCCCCTCTGTGTCTGGCCATGGATTGACACAAAATTGTAAGAACTAAATTTCCTTTGAGACTTATCGCTTTTTCAGCTGTGGCAGAAATTGGCCAAGAGATCCTAAAGATACAGGGAAGGGAGGGGGAGAGAAAGACAATTCGAAGTTTGGGGTCATAAGCTAAAATGGGTGCCAGAGGGAGAGAAAGAGAAAAAATCAAGATGTAATTGAAGTCCAAAGCCCTTGCTCAAGCTCCCACAGAAGTTTAAAACAGATACAGACACAGATCTCTTAGAGCCTCTAGGCCAGTGTTTGGACAGAAAAGTGATGGATGTTTCAAGATTTAGCCAGCATAGACAGTAAAGATGTTATACCTCCTTTGAAATGCATAACCCATTGAGTTTACTGTTGAAAAGGATTACCATGCAATCTTTTTTTCTTTTTCTTTCTCTCTTTTTTTTTTTTTTTTTTTTTTTTTTTTTTTTTTTTTTTTACTCCTAAGAATACATGGCATATTTAAAACTTAAACTGGACAAAATAAGGATAGGTATTCAGCATGGAATGACTCTATACTGACTCACACAATGAGCTGGTGACCTAGCAGGCCTTTTTCCTTCCAAGAGATTAAGTCCTACCTGGTGGAAAATGCATCATAGATTAATTAAGTGCCCATGTATTAGTGGCTTTATCGTATGACTCACTAATACTGAGTTAACCTTAATAAAGGATTCTGAGAATCTTAAGCCAAGGATTTTATTGATTCACATTGTTCTGGTGCAGGTAGTACTTGAGTTTAATGGATGAAGTCAGCACGGAATTTAGAAAAATCAAAGATTCGAGGTTGATGAGGTAATCAAAACGTATTAAGACGAACACCAGCGGAGCCGCGCCAGTTCCTCAGCCACTAGAGGGCAAAGCCACAGCATTGCAATCGGCAGCGCCGTCTGCTCGCCTCTTTCCAAGGGTGTTATCAGCGAAGGCGTTTATTTTACAACAAAAACTGGTTTAATGATCACTAAGCCCTTCACTAGGAATGGCGTTAGTAATGAATACTTAAAGTATTGTTTCTGTCAGACTGTGGTATGCAGGCAGTTATTAGCAACTGTGCAGGAAAAAAGCCAACATTTTCTTCCGTGGAACTGTGAATAAAAGCTTCAGTCACCCAGGAGGTTTGGACTCTCAGGCTCACAGCACAGGCTTTTCCTACTCGACACCTTGCATATCAGTAGAAGGCTGAGCACTTGTATCAGGAACTACGCTGGGAAAGTAAGGAACATTTTGCTGCAAGGTTTCCTAATTTTTTGATGGTACCAGATCAGACTGAGAGACTCCTGAATATTTCAGTCAATGTCAGATTTTGGAGAGGTCCAGAGCCTTATGTACAATCCCCTACCCAAGTCAGCCTTTGACCTTCTAATAGTAAGAATTCTTGTTCTCTCCACTGCTTCTTGCCCTCTCCTGTGCCATGCATGTTATCAAGCATCAATTCTCTGCTCACACTGAATTTCCCACTGCACTGTTCAGAGACCAGATGTGGGTCAGCTTTGGTGTGGACTCGAGAGACTGGCACAAGACGAGTGTGCTGTCTGTGGCAGTGGCCAGAAGCAGATGCCAGAGGAAGAGTTTAGTAGCAGGATAATCATACAGTCACACTTGTCAGGAGTAACCTCCCAGCTTCCAGCAATGTATGTCTGAGGCTTCCCGAGTGAGAAAAGTTGTCTTGCCATGCAATATGCTTCAAAGGCTTTGCCTTCTGTGAGCGAGTCCACCCATCCCTTGAACCATTGTAAACACTGCCATCCCCACGGCTGCTCCCATCATGTGCTGAACAGCACATGAGCTGTGTCAGATGATGCTGAAAGGGATGACAGGTTGTTACTTCTTAGTGCCCAAGGAAATCAACTTCTGCATAGACAAGCAGCCAGAATCCACAGCTACAGACACAGAGTTCTATCTCCTGGGGAGCAGACTTACAGGACTGAACGCCTGCTTCTGTTAAAATTAAGTTTTTACGACCTCCTGATTTTCACATTCCCAGTGCTGGGAAATCCAGCTTGTCCTGCCCTAAACTGTCTTAGTGATTAATTACCTTCCCTGGTAGAAGACCTCACAGGAAGATGAATACATCAGCATACACTCACTGAGTCTTGGAAGTCCTTAAAACCTGTGATTAAGTCACCCCTTCACCTTCTTTTTTGACACTGAAATAGGCTGAACATTTTCACTTTCAATCTAAATCATTCTTACTGATCTTCTCTGAAACATCTCTTTTTTCAGCTGCTATTAAGGAATTAAGGAATTTAGGTATCAGACTTCAGGAGCAGTGGGACAAATACGAGAAAAATAAATACAGACATCTTTCTATATTCTCCTGTTTATAAACCCAGGATTGCATTATCCTCTTGGCTACAGCACCACACCGCCTGCTTATTTTCTTCTATGTGATGATTCTTGAGGTTTTTGAGCATTAACTTGTAAGAGCACAAATTCTCCCATCCTATAATCACTCTCTCTATTCCTTGGTCAATGTTTTTACATTTGGCTGTACAGAAATGCACATTACTTGTTATCAAGCTGTCTCAGCTACTTTGCAGTGTGACTTGTTATTTATGAATCCCAATTGCTTACATCACTTGCAAACTCTTTAAGTGATGATTTTATATTTTTCTTAGAGCCATTAGTATCAATACAATGCAGTGTAGAACTAATTGCCATAGGATGCAGAAACACATTCTTTGATGATGACTTTTTATTTCCCCACTTTGTAACTGTCAGTTAGCTAGAGTCTCAGCAGTTTAATATGTGCTGTGATGAGTCTGTATCATTTTGGCTTCTTAATTAAAATGCTGCAAGTTACCAGAACAAATATTTTGCAGACCTACTTACCTTCATCAACCAAACTTGTAATGCCATTAAAAAATCAAATTATTTTGGCAAGATTTATTTTCCACATTAATTTGCATTTATTGTGTTTCCATCCTTTAATTATTTTTTAATCAAATAATGTAGATAATGTCCCATTTTATTACCCAGAATTCTTGTCAGTCTGGCAGGTTGTAATTACCTTGGTCACCCTGTTTACCCTTTTAAAATATTGGTACCATATTTCATCCAGTCCTCTGGAACTTGAACAGTGTTCCAAGATTTATTGAAAATCAACATTAATGGTCTAAAGATACTCTGTGCCAGTGCTTTTAAAACTTTTGGATTCAAGTTACCTGGACCTGCTGATAGCCAACTTCATTAGCTTCTGTTTAACATCCTCCTCAGTGCTTGTTGCAATGGAATGTATTTCATCATCATCATCATCATCATCTTGATCATCTGGTATTTGTGTATTATCTGGCTATTCCCCAAAACCAGACCAGTAATAATTATTGAGTTCTTCTGCCTTTCCTACGTTGTTGTTAACCATTCCACTATTTCTACCTAGGAACAGAGTGAAGCCATTACGAAACTTTATTTTCCCCCAGGTTTCTGCAAGTTTCACCACATAGTACAAAAATCCTCTTATTTGTCCTTAACTCTGTTGTTCAAAGATTACTCTGGTATCAGTTTGAATCCCTAGGATTCCCTGGAACACGTAGATCCCAGTGTACATACATTGTTACACACATCTTTGTATTGACCCTGTAACTCTGCTGCTCCCTTCAACCAGGGCACCTCAGAGCTTCCCCTCACCTTTCTAACCGTGCTCTTCTCACCCCTTTTCCTGTTCCCTGCCTCTTGTAAATCAGAGTATCCTCTTCTCTCTGCTCTCCTTTATGTCTTTTCCTTAGTTCTTCTCATAAAGAGCTGGGGAAAAGTGGCAAAATACTTGGGAAAAGAAGTGGCAAGCTCAATACCAAACATCGACGGTGTCATGTGGGATAGTATCAGGCACCATTCATTATGACAATGCTGTCGAGGCCCACAGACATGGGAGAGCTGCAGATACCCTTTGGAGAGTTTCTAGCTTGGACTCTTGTGCCAGGTGAAAAGTCATCCATGTCTTACAGCCTTGCTGTGGCCTGGGATCAAAATTATTGGTTTGGTTTGTATACAGTGTTTCTCACTGCCAATATTGAAATATTTCTTCTTCTAGCAGAGGGAGCACATCGAGAACACAGGATGGGCAATCTCCCTGCTCTAAGCTCAGGTGTCTGGCGCCACAACCGCCTGGAGCAACAGCCAGGGGTTTGTGGAGTTTGCTGCGCCTCTAGATACATCTTCATTAGGAACAAGTCATGTGGCATCCAAGATACCCAGCAGGGATGGGGAATGAGACCATGTCCCATCACCTTAACTCACAGAGATGTTTCCCATTGCTCCTAACTCCTGTTTTGCATGCTTTCATGTGACAGCCTTCTTGCAAAACACCCAGTTATGATATCCTTCAGGAAAAACCTCTCTGTGTTTGGTGAGAAGACATCCCAATGAATGGCTGTATCCAGAGGAATAAAAGTAGAACAAAATTATGGTAGCGATACACCTCTGTGAGACATTCGTAGATGGCAAAGCTATGCACTTGCATGCATTTGGCCAGAGGTTACAGAGTGTTACGCTGCTCACTCTTTAATTTATTTCCTTTTTGTTTATCAGGCATATTGTGTGTTTATCAGTCTGAGGTGTTTCATGAGAACCACTTTGAGGACAGTAATTGTGTATTGCACCAATCTGAACCCCTCATCTGTGCTTCATAAGCACGACACCACTAATTGCTAAAGAGATAGCAACTTAGGGTTAACCAGTAATGCTTTATGGGGAAAATAAATTCCATCTCCATTAACATGCTACTCCCAGCTATGATGGATGAGCATTTTTTTATCTCCTCAGCTATTTGTCCATGGATTGATGATTCAGTTGACTGGGAGTATCTCGTATTTTCTGCTTGAAAAGCATATAGCTCCACCAGAATCAATGAATAAACATTAAGTGCTTCCCTTTCATTTCAAGCGGGATGGGCTGATGCTCTTGGAGCACGGAGGCCTAGATTTTATCATCGGGGCTCATTACACCGCATTCACTGACATATGTGGGAAGTTAATGGAGAAGCCCAACCTGCTGGAAAGCGACAGGCTGTAAGTGTGAAGGCCTGGGAAGAGGGAATGGCCGTGCAACTGCATTAGCAGCCACCACACTCACTTTTCCCTCCTTCCTGGGCTGACATGGGACTCTGCTGCGGCTGGGAGGTCACGGACCTGCACAGAGGTGAGGGGACAGCGACTCCTTCCCATTCCCCGGGCACCAAGCGAGCCCTTCCTGAGGGGGAACCGGGGGTTCCTGAGGAGAGCAAGGAGGGGTTCCTGAGGCGAGGGATGAGGAGTTCCTGGAGCAAGCAAGGGGTTCCTGAGGCAAGAGGTTCCTGAGGTGAGGGGTTCGGGGTTCGTGAGGCGCTGGGCGCTCGCTCGCTCGGGCGAGGCTGCCGGCGGCGGTGCGGGCGCGCTGTGCCGGGTCGCAGCCCGGGACCGGCCGCCCCCTGCCCCCCGGACCGCGGCACACGCGGGAAGTGACATTTCCTGGAGTTCCTCAGCACCCGCAGCCAGGCGAAGAGTCCCGCTCCCGGCATGGGCGGCCGCCTCCTCTTGCACGGAGAACGGGTGAGACTCCGGGCGCACGGTCACGGGCTGGTGTAACCTGTCAGCTCGCTATCGCGGTCCTGCGAGGAACGAGCGCGTTTGTTTG
>VYZT01032575.1:0-27587 GCA_013400735.1 Pomatostomus ruficeps | reverse complement strand
GAGGGCTCCGGCGCCTCGCTGGAGCCGCGGTATCGCCGACAGCGCCCCGGGCCTGCGGGCTCCGGGCGTCCCCTCGCCCCGCCGCCCTTGTCCTCCGCACGCCACCAAGGGGAAGGCAGCGATCGCCCCCCAGCCCTCCCCTCCGGCTGCCCTGCTCCTCCGAGCCCCCTCCCCGCCGTTCCCCCTCCGTCCCCGGGCGCCCGGACTGGGTGACCCGCTCGCCCGGGGCACCTTTCTCCCCGCGCCGGCGATCCCGGGCATGGGGAGGGAGCTGCTGCTCCCCCCGGGACGCTCCGTGTGCCGGCGCGGGGCAGGGCGAGGTTGTGCCCGGGCAGCCGCGGCTGCCGGCTCGGGCAGGGGAGGATCCCTGCTCGCATCTCGTGCCCTTTTTATGGCCTGATCTCCGCTCTCTCCCGGGCAGGGAATGTTACTTGCTCATCGCGATGTGTAACAAGTCACTCCTGCAATGGTGGTAGTGGTGGAGGGGGATGGGGAGAGCGGGCGGGATGCGTTTTATAACATCTCTAATTACGTGAAATTGTGGTCATATCTCACTCTAAGAATAACTGGCACTCTTGGCATGTCAGACTTTTTGCAGAGGTGGGCTAGTTTCTTGTTCATAAATGTTACGGCTAAATAGGTGCCTGTGGCAGAGGGTGGCTCGAGAATTGTTTTTATCTTCTTAACCAGACAGAGGAACAAGTACCAGGTAGAAATTGATAGACTTTATGTTTTCGTGTTAACGATCTTATTTATTTATAGGCAAGATATTCCTTATTATGACAGAGGTTTTTTAGAGGGTGTCATTTTTACACATATTTTCATTCAGTTCAGATATTAAAAGTTAACTGGATTCCATCAGTCTTCCTATTAAGTGTGGTTGTCTCAGATTAGAATTTCTGAATAATACTGCCCTCAATTTTTGGGTCCAGGCTGAACCCAGACTCAGAAGAAGCTGTGTACAAACAAGTAAAATAGTAATAATATAAAAGATGCTCCACTTGAATAAAAGCTTTTATTTTCTTTGGGCAGCATTTAACTGACTAGGCAAGACTTTAGAACATTGTAATTAACTTTTATTAGCAAGTAATTTTTGATTGCATGGAACGAATCCAGATTTTAGATATACCTTCAGTGATTGAAACATCCAAATCCTTTGTTGCTGCCTGAACCATCAGTGCGCTTCTTTTTATAAAGTTACGGCATGTGATGCAAAATGAGAAGAACAGTCTCCTTGACCCAAGAGAGACAAAATTAAAAATCTCTTCAGAGGTTTGGGAAATCTGAAATGGAAGCTGAAGAAGGGTCTAAAATTTCAAACAAGCCTCCCTCTCTAATTGAAGCCCTGATCAACACTGAACAAGTTACCATGTTCTGACACACTGTGATTTATTTGCATTGCTTTATGGTGCCTCCTTTAGTGTGTGAGAAAGGAAGAAACCCACCCCAAACCTGCCTTGCTGACTCCTGGTATTGGGTGTTATTTTTGTGTGTTAGCTTTGAGTCAGTTACGAGGCTGGGGATTAAATACTTTCAAACACACGCTCATTTCAGGATCCGAGGCCTGGGGCTAAGGCTGAGATGAAATACAGTTTTTTTAGCTTGGCATAAAGTCTGGCTGTGATTGTCTCAGGGAACAAAGGTAGAGCCTGAACAAAGATGCAGTATTAAAACTTGTGGCCAAAGAATGATAAGCTTTTAATGTCTGTTGTAGTCTGTCCACTCGCTGTGCCAGCTTTGGCAGAAAACAGCTTGCTGGTTTTTCGGTTTTCAGGCTATCTATAGAAAATTACCTGGAAATTATTTTGCAAAAGGATTAGATGGGTGTTCTGCTTTTGAATACAAGTTGGCCAAAAAGAGGTTTTGGGAAGAAGTTGTGTGTTCATGTTTTGTTCATCAAAAAGATCTTTTTGATGCACTAAGCTGAGACTCCTTCAAATAAAACTGATTTTCTTGACTGAAAATCAGTTGAGGGATGATAGTTTCAGTGCACAGTTAGTCTGTGTGCTGATGAATCTGTGATCTTTTCCAGAACACTGTTGTAAGACACCAATATATTCGTAGGCTTCTTTGAAAGTGTTATATAAAGGCTAATGTTTATTTTTGTAATGTGACTGAGATTAAAGAAATTGGAAGGTGTCCTGTTTATGGTTCTATTTGTGATTCTTTAGGAGACTTGGACTTTTAAATGGACTGAAATGTGAACTAACATGCTTGGTTTTCCCTCCTGTTGTTTCTGTAAAGCATTGAGAAGGGTACAGTGATCCTACAAGTTGACAAAGTTTTTTATATTGATAGGAAATAGGAAATCAAAAGTAAATGGCTGAAAGTGACTGACAGCATTGAGCTTTAGGTGCTAGAGACAGCTTTTACTTCTGTGTTGGCTTGAAGAGTTGGCTATATCTTGCAGTACTGGGAAAATTGTATCAGTTAATGTAGATGGATGGGAAGTTATAAAATATATATCAAGGATCAGTTTCTACTTGAATAAGATTTCAGGAAAAATAGAATTCAGGATACATACTGATACAATTTTTTTGACTAATGACTAGGGCAAAACATGCTATGTAGTTATCAAAGAAATAGCACACTGAAAAGTCAGTGTGATAAAAGTAAATGACCTTTATCATAATGCACACAAATATAATTTACGTGTAAAGAATAATTATTTGTCTTATCTCTATAAATAATTTAATTTCTACATATCAGTAAAGTACTTTCCTACTTACTATTTGTTTGGCTGAATTTCACTTAAGCTGCTATTTGGATTGCCACAGCAGATAGGTAGAATAGGAAAAATATTTTTAAGGTGAGTTTATATGTATTCTTTCCCTGAATAATTCCAGTCTGGTTTGTTACTGGATTATTCCGTCAGTAATTATATTACTGTTGTATTGCTGCAAGAGATAAGCAGAGATGGCCAATATTGGTACTTATTTTTCAGAAATAACAGCCTTCCAAGTAGTACATCACCATCAAATAGGCTTAACATGAATGGCAGAGGAAATCCATAAAGTGTCACTTAAACTATTTTAAAGGTAGTTACTAGAGAAATCTAATTAATTTAAAACCCTACATTGAAGGCAAGCAGTGCATGGCCAGGAACTTCAGGGTGTCAACAGAGGGTAAGTTGTTCCTTGCCTATTCTTTCATCCAGATCTGCTCAAGGGAGAGGGGACATAAAGAAGCAAGTCCAGTCAGCTGAGATTTGCACAGGCATAGTTCTGTTACAGTAAAAAAAAGGCAAAAAGAAAGGTGATAAACTGTGTGAAAAACAGGTGTGGAGTCACAGCCTGTAGATCCTTTGTGTTTTTGAAAGTGTGGAGCTGGAGTGCTCCGGGAATAGCTTGTGTGATACCTTCAGGCTGAGGAGAAACGAAGGCAATAGTTGTGTTAGGAAGGCCAGGGAAAAGAGAGCTTTAGGAAACTTCAATGTTGTTTTGCTTTCACATGAAATTTGATAATTTGGAAATGTCATTATGTGGCAGTGTTACCATATGTTATGTTCTGAAGTTTTAGTGTTGATATATCAAAATTTCCATGTTTTATCTCCAGTGTACATTGAGCAAAGGAAAACATGGACTTGAGTGCTGGGTTTCCACTTGTATTGGTTTTTTGTTTGTCTCTGTGTTTCTTGAGTAGCAATTAACGACTTTCAGGTGATAATGCTAATAGCTATACCCCTCTACATTTTGTCTCTGTGTTGTATATAGGATATATAGGTATCTTTGTCTTGCTTGCTATATGTGTTAATATTGTTAATATTATATCGCTGATATTTTGATGGCAACTGAAGTTACAAACCCACCTATGAATCAGTGGGGTCACTGTGGTATCAGTTGTTTAAGGGAATACACTGAAGGTCCAGAAGCATTCCAGTAGGCTCTGCTAGGATTGTCTAGGTTTGTCTCAAGAATTTTATTGCATGCTGCTTGTTTCCTATACTTCTGTCCCTTCCTTTTAATATCCATGGGAAGCTTGATGAACTTGTGTTTTTAAGAGCTTGATTCCATGGTGGAGTTGAGTAGGACTTTACATTTGGAAATGGTATTGCCAGTTAACAATTTTTCCAAACATTGTTTTGTTGGATTTCTGTTGCACTTTGGTTCCAGAGTAGTGACAGGGTGGAAAGCTTTCTAATGGAGGCTTGAGGCATCAGCTGGCGCTTCAGACCGTGCTGCTGAGCCCTGGTGTAGGGGATGGTTTTGTATGTAAAGTAATGCAGTAAAGGTGCCTTTGCTGGTGTCTTCCTGGTTTTTGGCCTGACTCGAGCTGAACTGATGTTCACAGTAGTTACAGAAAAGCACTGAAGCCTAATATAGTTTTTTTTCCTCTGCTGTTTTCTGTGTGTGAAAATGCTGTAGAATTCAGTTTGGTAACTATTTTAGGCCTGTTTCCCACCTATTCTTCATTAGTGACAGAGGAATTAGGCACGATCAAAGATGCTGAAAGTGTTTTGAGCTTTTCTTTGCTTGTGCTGAGAAGATTCCTTGTCCAATTAGGAGATAAAAAAGAAATGCCATATACCAAATTATTACCATGCTGCCTGGTGGTGTTTCGGTGTGAATTTTGCTTATTGACTACTTGTACTGCAGTTTTGCAGAAGAGGCTATTTTTTTCTTGTTAGTAAAATGGTAGCTGGGAGGAACTTGTCATTCCTTCTTCCCGGCATACAAAGAATCTAGAGGTCATTTCCTATCAGGTGATAAATTGAAATTGGGCCATACTTGGGTCAGAGATTCATGTGTGCTCTATCAATTACAGAAGTGCTGTAGCTGCCCTAGTAGTACTTAAGAGCTTCTGGATTCTTGCAGTTTTAAAAAATACTGTAATTGGAAAGTTTTTTATTTACTTCTATGATGTACTGAAGCCTTTTTTTAATAAATAATAGAACTCAAACTTTATGCCCATGTTTTGGGTACAACATTTCTATTTCACTGTAAGTTTAAAGTTTTATTTTGGGACATAATATGGGTGAAATACATTATCAGATTCATAGCAGATTATCAACTGAAGAACATACACTGGTGCTTTTTTCCAAAAAAATAGTATGCACTTAAAAGGAGTTGGTAAATGTTCAGTGTAAGAGGAAGATCAAAGAGCTTTCTAAATCACATAATACCTTCTTTATCTGAGAATGACACTGGCTGTTAGAGGAGCTTTTCTGTTTCCAGGTTCAGTTTTGTTGTGTCAAAATGCTGCTTTGAACTAAGTGTACATGTTGACTTACCTGTTTGCACTCCAAGTGTGAACTGGAAGATTGATGTAGGAACACTAAAATAAAGGCCAAGCCATTTGAAACTACGATTTTATGGTGTATGTAGTTACTATAAATTCAAGAAGAATTGGCAAATCATAGGTATATGCATAGATTTTATTGCTTGACCAGTTGGCCAGTCAGGTAATTGGAAGTTTGTAAGGTACTACGTGTCAAAAGTTGTAGATATTTTCAAATGCCTGAGTTTTTTGTTGCTCAGTTATTATTTACTGTACTTCTTTTACATTTCTTTTAACCCAGTCAATGAAACTGTTCTTTCATCTGTTTGCATTTCTTCTTCAACAACTTTGATTTTTTCTCCCTCTCTCATTTTTTTGAGTTGTTGGATTTTAAGAGGAAGGTTGAAGACTGGTGTTGTTAATAGTAAAATACGGGTTCTGGTTCTGGTGATGTAGATTCCTCTGGCCTGTGTGGTGCTCAGGCCTCAGTCTGATCTTGGGTGTGCCACACATCCAGTATCTCTGAGGTGCACTTTGGTGATGAGTGTGGGGGTGAAGGTAAACCTTGCTCCAGTCATCTGCTGAAGGTGCCTGGCAGAATTAAATTTGTATTCCCACTTCAAGTTCTGCAGCTCTGAGCTTTGCATATCAATTTAAACAAAATGAAGTTAATCTTGTCTCTCTGCCAGATTGGGAGGTGCAGTGAGTGAAGAGGTGCACATTTGGTTTTTCTGCAGGTGTTGTAGAGAAGCAAAGGCACTGGGCCACTGTGGTTTATTGGGGAAGAGAGGTGGATGACTCTGCTGGGGATTTCTTAAATAAGCGTGATCTGAAAGAGAAAAGTTTATTTTGTGTGTCACTCCCACCAGGTGCTGAGTAGGGTCAGTGCTGACCTGTTCAGTGCATCGCAGACCCCAGGAGCGTGTGGCCTGACACTGTGCAGTACTGAGGACAGAGAACTGGACCTGGTGAACCTGGTGCTCTAAAGAGTTCCGTGGTTCTTGCATTGAGTCACTGCAGTGTGCTGGTCCAGTAATAAAGGAGCTGAAACACTGGGAATCTGTTCCAGATTCATTTCTGATGGCTACAACTATTTTCCACCCATAATTCTTGAGAGTTTGTGAAAGGTTTTGTAAGCAGCAGGGATGTTCTTGCATGATCTGGAGATGGAGAGAAGTATGGTTTGTTTCAAGTTGGAGGATGTGTTGAGTGAGTTTATAGTGTAAATCTTATCTGATGTTATATGTATCCAAGTCCTTGGAGATACTATATTAGTAAGCATTTTCTTCTGCCATCTGTGGAATGAAAGAATCTTGTTTCTCTGTAGATGTAAATCTTTTTTGCCCCATAGTATCTCTTCCCTTCCTTCTCTCTCTGCATTAATCCCATCTTTCTCGCATAACACCATAATGCTGGGGGTTTTTCCAGAGCTGTATGGGTATTGATTGCCCAGCAGGTTGCTGCCAAAATACATAGAGCAGCTTGCTTTTCCCTTGGAGGGCAGTCACTTGGATTTGTTCTTACTGTGTAGATACTAATTTTCATGACAGATATATATATATATATATATAAATGTGAGCATAAAGAATAGTAAATGAACAATATGATCCCATAGTCTTAATTTCTATAGGAGACCATATTCAAAATATTCAAGATACAACACTTGAGAAGTGATAGCATGTGAACACTTAACCAGTGTGTAAGTCCTCTTCTTCATATTACTGAGGCTGTGAATGCTGAGTTTTCGTAGGAGGTTGGAGGAGACACAAAAGTTACATGATTAAAATATACCCAGCAAACCGATCATGCCAATGTAATTTTTTATTTCCTATCTGCACTGTAATGCAGATAAATGAACATTTAATATGAATTGAGATAGTGTAAGAGGAAAGTTCCCTCTTTGTCTCCAATTTTTTTTTCATTTATCTTGCAGTCTTTTTGAAATTGTACATTCTCCTGTGATACTGTGGAAATGCATGCTATGGCTTGGAAGTAGCTTGCTTCTGAGGCTTGTGTTTTGTAGAGAAAGGCACAGGTATCTGATTTACACTCTTTTTGGGCTTTTTACTTCAGTGTACAGCTGCAGTTTCTGTTTGCCAGCCACATTGATAGTCCAGCAGAGCATACTGGTTGTCACTGTGTTACAAAGGTACATTGTAAATGCTGTGCTGGTTAATTCAAAATGAGTGTTTTAATCATCTCTTATTTGGTGAACTTGAAAGTATATGCAAAGCCCACTTCTGAGGTTGTATTATTAACAGATTACTTTAAATAGCATATATCTTGAAGCAGCCTCTTAGCTGAAACATCAAATTGCGTTGATTGTAGTAATTTCATACTGTGTTTTTGTATAAATGATGAAGGCTGCATAAAACCTCAGTGTATTTCATGGGTTTCACAGTTCTTTCTTGACTCTTTCAAAAATGTAGCTTTAAGAGGTCGTTACTTATCCATCAGTCCACCTGTGTGCTTTTCTGCTTTCAAGTAACTGTACTGGTGTACTGGCCTAATAGCTTCTATGTTGTATTTACCTTGGTTTCCCTTAACAAGTCACCTGTAAAATGCATTTTAACCCATCTCTGGAATTTGCTCAGAGATTTTGTTGTTGTATACTCCTGTAGAATGAATGTGGGGTTTATCATGATGCCAGTTAGAAATTTTTTCTTGAGACTCATGGGTAATAGATAAGTATATATGTAGAGGGTTTGTTCCCTTACTAATTTCCTATAATACCCCTTGTGGCTATATATTATTTTTTTCATTAAGCTTCATTTCTGTGCAGATGGCTTTTAAATGTAATTGTACCTTCTAATTTGAGGAAACATACAGTAGTGCCTCCTATGTAGTGAACAAAACTTGTCTTGAGCTAGAGGCTTCAAATACTGAGATGCTTGAGGGAAGTGGTCCTGGATGTTAAATACCCACTGTGTATATGTGTCAGAAAATGCATTTCAGGCTACAGGACTGGGGGTTTAAATGAATTTGTGAAGGAGCATAAAGATGGTAAATAATGCTGAGGGTGGGTGGGAGGCAGGTTGGCAGTTAGGACAGTGTCTGAGGATATGGCTGTTATTTTAGCCACGTGTTTTTTTTATTTTTTGATGGCCATTTTGTCTAAAGACTTCCATTTCTCCTTGCAAAGTGAATGTATCACCATTGCAGTTGCGTTTGCTCCCACTGTTCTTAATCTCATGTGGTTAAGAAGGTTGTTTACAAGTATGTTTATACCAGTAATGAACAGTAATGTTGGAACATGGCGTTTCTCTTTTTTTTTTTGTTGTCAGAAGGAAGAAAGCATGGGTAGGGAGAAGACAAATGGATACAGGAAGAAGTGAATGAGGAAGGAATGTGATAAGGGAAAAGGAGCCCTCCAGAGGAAGAAAACAGGAATATGCTACAGACTAGGAAGGAGGGGTAAAGAGGTAGGGTGTTGTGGCTGAGCAGAGTCAATCACCCTGCAGTGGACAAAAGAAGTGGCAGAGGTTTCTCAGTTTAGATCTGTCTGAGAAATGTTGCATCTGAGTTTAGAAGAATTTGGTGTTCCTAGAACTCTGTAAGATTTCTGATAACTGTATTAATACTCATAACTCACTAATAAGGAAGGCTTCTGAATGTTTTTTGGTTTTATCTGTTAAGTCTTTATTTCCTGTGACTGCTAACAGAGATACTGAATTATTGGCACTTAGTAATATAACTAAAACTTCCTGGAGTCCAACATAAATTTCAGGTAGATGTCCTGATTGCTTCAGTGGCACAATATATCAGTGAAAAGAAAGAAAGCTTTACAGTGAACCTAAATGCGAGTCACTGCCTGTTTCTGTTGGTTGGTGCTCAGTCCCTTCAGCAGTGTTCCAAGCATGTTAATGGACCTCAGCAGAGATGAGCTCCATGCTCAGAAATAGCAGTTTCAGTACACACTGTTGCCATGGATGGAGTTGTATTGAGTGAGTTACTAGTTACAGATGACTTAAGGCATAATGCACTGTGAGCATCAGCAGTGATGTTAGATCATGATCACAAACGTGGGAGGGAACTTTGCTACACTTGACAACAGTGTTTTATAATGTGTTTGGTGTGATATGAATAGAAAGGTCTCCGCAAAAATGGGAATTAAGTTACCTACTTAAAGATAATTTCAGGGTGAAGAGAGCATGAGGTAAAAGTCCATATTTATTTCAGGGATGCATTTCCGGGTAATCCAGTTTTACATAACATAGGATTTGAGAAATAGTAACTGTTTGGTGTCTATAAATATGATGTTTTTTTAAAAATGTGTGTAAGAATTTGGAACACTGTTGTGTTACACAGTTATCAGATGAGCAGAGATGACCACAGTAGTGTTGGAAACAGAGCCTGTTGATAAAGATGGTGTTAGTAGCTGCCTGACTGCTCTCCAGTGGTCTTTCAGAGTTCTGCCTGTTCAGATGGTCCTTTCTCTAAAGAGCAGCTGAGTGCATAAATTGTGTTGCTTCCAGCAGCTTCTCTCCCCGGTGGGTACAGCTCGTAACTGATGGGCTGGTAAATGGTAGCAAAGCAGTTTCCCTTCTTGCCCATTGTCCTTTTGATCTGTCCCATTCTGGTTGTGTGACAGTTCTGCCTTTTATTATCAGATACAGATTTCGCTCACTGGCACTCTCCAGTGTCAGCCCCTCGTGGGCGTTAAAAAAGGACAGTTCCTGAGCAGTTGTGGGCTTTTAAGAGATTCTAGGGGACTTTAGTCAGTTCTTCTCTTATTTCCCAAATCTAAGAAAGATCTGAAACAGTATTGAGTCTGTTTGGGTCTCATTCTTGTGTCTACCCTACATTAGAAAGAAGAAAAATTCATAAAGTACTAGAATACAGGATTAATCCACTCTGGGATAGAGTGCACAGCTTTAAATAATTTTATTCTTCAAGTGTGTTAAACATCACAGTCAAAACCTTCTCAGATACTGAAACATAAAAATCATCCCATAAACCTACTTACTCTACATGTTTACTTCAGTTTGTATTTGAGTAAAGATTAATAACAGCTTCAGATCGGTATGTTAAATGGATTAATTTTTATAAATAACTATGTTGTTACATTGATGACATTACTTGGAACCCGTGCACAAATTAAGAAACATGATTTCGTATTAAATTTATGTTTAATGCACTGTGCATTAGCATTTTGTGGTTTACAGTATTTTAAACTTGAAAGTTGCATGAAGCAAAGAGTTATAAAACATTAGATACATAAACCACCAAATTTTGAAGTGACCTCTACGAGCATATGAGTAAGCTCAGGAAAGGATTTTCTCTTTCTTTTTTTTTTTTTCCCCAACTGTATTCCTCTGGAAAAACTTGCGTGGAAGGCAGCACTGCGGTGTAAACCTATCTATTTGTTCTTCCCCAGAGCAGGGATGGATCCTTTTGCAGGCTCTCAAAAGCAGTTACATAAGCAGGAGCTGGTTCCTGTCTCCAGGTGCTGGGGCCCGGCCTCTGCAGCGGGCTGAGGCTGCTTGGCAGGGCTGGGGTTTGTGTCAGGAAAACAAATCAATTGCTTTCTCCTTGAAATAGTAAAAAAAAGGGTAGGAAATGGAATTTTTTTTCCTACTGTAAACTGTTATAAAGCAGGTGTTCTTTTCAGCTGGGCTGCTTTTATTTTCTGGAGCACAAAGGTTGATAATGCTGCTGTAGTTTGTCTTGTCTCCCTGTTACTTTTGACTGTGATGCTTCCTATAACGCTGCTTTGAAGTTGCTGCTCTTTTGACTGCCTTACTACTGCTCAGGCATGTGTGAATGTCTCCTTATGGAAACTTGGCTGGAGACAAAAGTGAAAATAATGGCGTTAAAATGGCATGGGGGAAAGTCAAGGGAGAAGATGCAAATATTGGTGAAATAATTAGAGAGACTGTTCTGCTTCAAGCATTGTCCACCTCTGTTTGTTCAGTTGATTGGAAAAAAAGACAATCCAATGCAACATCGCAATAGTTTATCTTTTGTCAGCATTCATGGGCAGTGAGCTGGTACAGTGTTGTATTACACAGAAATAGCCTGCCATGCCCCAGCCTGCTCTTGGGTGCATTTAATTGAGTAGTGGGAACATCAGCAAATTGTGGAAAGTAAAGCTGAAGGATGCTTGGTCATCTTGAGCTTTTGGTGCAGGGAAAACATAAGCAGCAATTGTATCTTGTTTATATTTGTGACATTTCATTATTGCTGCTGTAGTCAGTATTTCTTATTAAATGGATTTATGGTGGGTTTTAATGTGACCTGTGGTATGGACCATGTATATTTTAAAAAAATCTGTTGTAATTTGCTGAGTTTTCTTTAGTAACTTAGAATTTTGAAAAGAACTATTGTCTTTTTTTTCTGGTTGCTTTGAACGACTACTACTTTAATTTATTAATAGAACACTTAATTTTGAAATGTTTAATTTGGGGCCTTACCTGAAGTCCTTGCCATTACAGGCATTTTCAGGTGTGTGACAGGTATTGCTACTGCTGTGTCACAAACACTTTGTAACACCTGCCCTTCCTTTGGCATGCACTAGACAGAAAGAACTCCATGTTTTGGGACAAAATTGTGGGGCATATGGTAAATCACCATTATTCCAAGCATTAAATTAGCTGAGTGGAGAACCCCCATTTCCATTTGTGAAGGCTGAGCTTCCAGATTGATTGATCAGATAAAATAATTCATTCTACATAACTGATGTGTGTCCTGAAACTTTCTACCTGTCTTCCCTCTTGTTTAAGTACACGGATTTCCTGTTAATGTAACCTCCTGCTACGGTATCTTTTGTGGTAGTTTGTATTTTCTTGCAGAGTTGGGGCCTGAACACATCCCCTGTCTGTAGTCTGTGTATCTCCCATCTGATGCTTCCAGAGTGTAGACAAGGTAGGAAGTTAAGATACCAGTGTTGAAATCTGGATTTGCATTTAAGATAATGCCTAGTTCAACTAATCTAGCAATAATAAAGTGCCTTAAAATGGCTGCAAATGTCTCCCTGCCTACTCAAAGACATCTTCTCACTGGTGGCACATTATAGAGGATCTGTAGTGTAGTTAAGAGTTGGATCTTTGCCAGTAGATGGAAGCATTTTTTAGCATCTCCTCATGCTTTGAGCATTTTCACATTTTTTTACCATAGTATCAAAATTGCTTCTTTTTCAGTCTCTTTCCATTTATTATAAGCTATTCCAGTTTCTGCTAGTTCATATTACTTTCATTTAATGTTGTAAACATTTTTTACATTCTTTTTTGTGGAAGATCTTTCTAATTTTGTATTTTTAGAGTTCTTTTCTTCTATTCTTCATCCTTTCTTTATTCTGAGCACGTCTCTGCTTGTCAAATTTCCTTCAATTTCTGTTTTGCTTTTGCAGTAATTGGTAGTCGCCTTCTTGGAGTTCCTGAGGGAAATCAGACATGCAGGGTACAACCAAGGCAGCACCTGAGTGACACCACTGTAGGGCAGGAGATAGAGGAGTTCAGCCAACCATCAGCAGAAGAGATAAGGAACTGAAATGCTCCAGGTAGCAAACTGGGCCAGCAGGGACACTGGGCCTCCTTCATTTACAATCATCTTAGGTCTCAGTGGGCCCATAATTTTTAGGTGGAAGTGTATGTATTTTTTACAAGTGTGATGGAACCCTTTTTTAGCAGTGTGTGTGATTCAGAGAAAACCTAATAGTCACTAGGTTATGTGTTGTGAATATTCTTGGCTCTCATTTGTAGTTATTCCTTTTGTCCTCGATTTTCATTTAAATATACTTCTCTTACATTAAATTCTTACTGAAAAAAGAATTTGGCTCTGTTGCCAACTTGTTCATTTTTTTCATGAAATCCAAATGTCATAATATACTTCTTTTTTTACTTGCTTTTTGTTTAAATATACTACGTTCATATCCGCAAACGTGCTTTGATTTTTGCATCGATCTTTGTAAGGGGGAAATGGCTGCTGAGAGTAAATGTTGACCTGTAAACAAAAAGCTCCAGGACCTGCAGGTAATATCTCTTCAAAGCTTACTTTGGAGACTGGCAGCGATTGATTGGATCTGTGTTCTTCGCCGTTGAATGGCTACGCACAAAAAAGTCATTACCTGGGAAGAATGGAACAAGGAAAGAGGAGCAGAGTGAAAACAATGAATAATAAAGCTGTGCTGTTGCCCTGAATATTGCTTGCCTAGAAGGTTTGCTGGCTCGGAGCATGGGTGTCAGCACAGCACGGGTGTCAGCACAGCACGTTTCAGCTGTGGGTTGCTAGGGCTGATCCTTTCTGATCAGGGAAGGCTGAACTTTGTGGTTAATGTATGACTGCTTCATGTGATGTTCGTGATGCAGCTGACAGGCCTTGCCATAAATCACAGACAGAATTGTCATTAATTGATCCGTCTTTTCAAAGGGGTCATGAAAACTGAATCATTTTCCTGCACTACAGGCTTGGAGAGGGACGTGGTGGTGGCTCAGAAAACCTTCCCCACTGCCACATGTACTTCACAGCCCTTTGAAAAACCTCATTCTGAAGCCTTTCAGTGGAATTAAATTTCCTCCATTTCTGTTTTTGCATGCATGTGAAGCTTATCTGAAGAATGTTGTAATAAGATAACATCTGCTATTTCCCAGATAACCAAAATTAATTTTAGTTTATAGAGGTAGAAATGCACATAGCATCAGAAATTTTACTTGTATACAGGAAGAGTTCTGCTGGCATCCAAAGCTGTGGGATTCTGCGTTTGGAAACAGTGCTACTCAGAGTGCTACTGTTCAGTTCATTAGTTTCCTGGAATTATTACTGTAGCTTATTTCTGAAAAGAATAATAAACAACCCTGGGAAAAATTTAGTGTAACACTGAATATTGCTTTCATGCATGGAGAACTGATATTTTTTTTAGCACTGTTCATTTTGCTGGAGTTTTAAGATTTTTTTCTAACATATGTTGCAGCTTCATCAGAACACTAATAAATATTTCAACTACCTAACAGGTCAAAATGCCAATGCTAGCAAACCTTAAAACATGAATTTAACTTGTCTTGTTCCTTGTTCTTGTTGCACTGATTGTCATAAATTGGTTTCTGTTTTCTCTGCCATGGCTGTGTTGGATTTTTGAGCGATGTTGACTGTTGGGAAAATGAACACCTGACCTATAGAAATGCTGTGAATTGAAGAACTGAAGTTTCTTCAGATGACTTTTTTTTTCTCTTGGGTCCTCCCTGCTGTTGAAGGTTGCTGCTGTTGTGGATTTTGTGAGGAGAAGCCTTTAGGAAACGAAGGGAGCCTAAGATTGTAGGGGGAATAATTTGAAGACAAAACCACTTGTTTAGCTGTAGCAAAATCAGTGGGAAGCTGATGAATACAGTTTACAGAATTCAGAGGGCTGTGAATTTTTGTTGAGTATCAAAGCTACTAGCTCTTTATTTTTGGAAGGCCTATTGCAGTATAATATAATTGATTTCAGAGGCTAGTTTTATAAATGTTACATTCAAGGTCGTCAGGAATACAAGGACAGTTGGAGTTGCTGTGTGACACTGAGGGTTTACAGTTAAATGAAAAATAATCACAGGTAGGTAGAAATGTGTTTTTTATTAGCAACATTTTTCACCAGACTATTGGAGAGCAATAGTGGCATAGTGCACACATCCCTGAATTTAAAGCTGCAGATGTAATCCAAATAATTTGAAGCTTGCGGCATCTGCCAAATATGCCTGTGCTAGCTGCAGTCATGTGTTGAAAAAAAACATGGTTTGTGGCAGAATTACCAATCATAAAATACATGTTTGTATTTTCTTTCTAGGATCAAGTAGAACACCCTGATTCAGCAGAACTGGCTGGTTGTGCTGCAGTCATCATGAGAAGGCACAGGATCACTCGTTTCTTAACATATGTATAAGAGAAAAAGGTAAGAGGCAAGTTCTGCTTTAGAATATAACGGTTCTCCACCTGGAATGCTTTTTATGTATCCGTATGGATATGTATTTATATACATACACCTTTGTATATGCATGTATTTCTTATATAGAACATGATGGAGTATTTTTAGTATTTTTACTGCAAGTAATTGCCTTGTTTTAGAGCAAAGATTGTGTCTTATGTTGTTTGGGAGAGGAGGAAGGTGGGCAAAGTCTTCCTTTCTCAGTCTGTGCTGTAGACAGATCTCATCAGTTCTAAATAAAGCTATTGCTCAACTCTGAACAAACTGTTCATTACAGCAGAGGTGCCTGACTCGCAGGGACAGGTGATACACAGATCGCCGAAGGGAGCTGGAACAAGATGTGCACTTGACCATTGTTTGTTGGGGTTGAAGGAAGTCCTCAGGAGCACTGGATCTAATAAATCAGTCTGTCCAGTCAATCTGTGCTTCCGTGCTGATGTGCTATGGGAAAATGACATTTTCTGGATGTGTGATTTTTATCAGGATAAATGAGCAATGTTTGGTTTCGGTTTGATCATGCCCTTTGTGGCTTCCATCTTAGGAGCTTTTCATGGATATTTTTTGTGAGGACTGTAACAAACTATTAGAGCATTTTGTTTAGTAAGAGATTACTAAAATGTGTAGGTTCACAGTTTGATATTGAAAGAGTTGTCTCCACAGGACAGCCTGACAGAAAATCCTGAGATCCTGTTCTGGTCCTTTACATACTCTGTGGTTTTTAGGCCTTTGCTGTGGGACCAACAGTTGTATGTCAGTATTATTTCCTTTCAGTGCATTTTTTATTACAGTGTTTTAATGTGACTGTGAGCTGATCATCCTCTGTTAAATCAATTTGAAAGACTGAAGGCTGTCAGTTCCCGTGGTGAAAGCATCTCAAGGATAATTTAGGATGTGCCGTGCAGAAGATCAGGGGTTACATAATTCCTTATCACAGAGCCCAACACCAGGACGAGTGTGGCTGCTCTGCAGGTGCAGCACAGGACCAGTCTCTTGTGCAGTTCCCTTCCCAAGAGCAAGCTGGCCTGTGGGATATCTGAGCTCTCTGGAGAGGCAGTCTCCAAGGCTAAGCCCGTTCAGAATAACACCTAATTTTCAGGAAGGTTTTTCTGTCATTTACTCCTGTCTTGTTCCCTCCCCACTACTCAGCTGAAGTTTGTGTTATGTCTGAATGCTGTGACGGCAAGGACAGGGATTCTGGGCAGGAATGACACACACTTTTCTGGTACATGCACCTTTATATTTAGACATCAAGGGAGAGTAAAGCATGTAAGCTTGATAGAATGTAAGCTCTTAAGTTTTAGAAATGAAGATGATAAGCCCATGCTGTTGTTGTGAAAAAATTGATCAGTAAAACACAGTTCCTGAATTATGCATGATCTGTGATCCAACAGGAGCTTGAAAATAATCTGATTTGACAGGCTGCATGTTTTAATTAGCTCTTCGCCCTGAAAGACAGAGGATGACTCTGCAGTGGGTAACAAGTCTTGGGTTCTGGACTTACTATACCACTGCGTAGTAACCATTGTATTAATCTTTTTTGTATACAGAGTTAAATAAAATACAAAATTTTACTATTTTTTTCCCTAGTTAGTCTTTTCTGCCAAATCCTTGTATGGAGGACTGTATTTTTGAGAAAAACATCTTCTGTTTTTCACTTGTTGGTGGTTTATGTCTCCTTTTCCTTGCTCTTTCATGTTGTTTATCCCAATATATACTAATTTAGGAAGTGTCTCCTTTTTGGTGGTATACAGCTAAAATTACCCCTGAAACTTCTTTCTGATTTACTTGTGTTTTTATTCTCCTTTTTCCAGAGTCTAAGTTTTGTGTTTGCTCATCAGCTTCTCTCCATGCCATGACTCAGGATATTTGAACAATACTACAGAGTTTCACAACTCTTAAGGATCCTTTAAAAATGTCTTGACATCCTTTGTACTAAGAGGAGCTTTGGGATTAGAATAATTCTAAAAGTCTTCCAAACTTTTATAGTGGGACATGTGAGTTGCAGTCAAAAGTTTCAAAAGACCTATTAAGGAATATGCTTTTTATTTAGCTTGGGTGTTTAATAAAAGTATTCAAAATAAAATCAGATTCTAAACCACAGGGAAAATAGCTCCTCAAGTATTACTGCATGCTGTGTTAGAGCATTTATTTTCTCTTTTGATCTTGAGTTGCTGGCTGTGGAGAGTTGAAGCATTAGATCTTCAACTGGCAAAAATGTGAGTTGCTGACAATCAGGAAGCCTTGCTGGTATCTGTTAGGAACATGAGCACTCGTCCTCCTTTACTGTCAGGCAGAGGAGAGGGCACTGAGGACTTCTGTGGATTTGGCAGTGTGTTTTGCCCTTGGCAGAAACTTGGAGAAAAGCTTGGGGGGTTGTTGTGTTCTTTTATATAACAATAATAATTTTAGATGTTAGATCTGAAGATTTGCAGCTGACCTTTTCTGAGAAATACCTACTGCACAGACAATGAGATCTCATTTAGAGTGGCTGTCAGCTTAGTGACTGTCGGTTTAAAAATAAAAGGTTCTCCATATATTCTGGTACATCAGTAAGTGAAATAACAATAGTGATATAAAAGGTCTTTTCTCTCTTCAGTTGGAACTCATGAGCACAAAAATTTTTTATGACATTTTTCAGTCTTGCAGTGCTTCACTGACAAATACTCTTTGCATCATTGACCTTAGTAGCAGGACTTCTTCTAGGAATAATTATACATATCTTCACCAATTGTTTGCTAGGAGCAATGTTATCATTATAATGTAAATTAAATACATTATAAATGGATGTGAAATTACATGGTATTTTGTACAAAACGGTCTTACATTTTGAGACTCCTGAAATGCAGCCTGTGGTCAAGGTGGGCAGCTTTTCCATTGCTTATGTTATGATCTGTGCATCTGTGCACAGTAAATGATCTGGCAGATCATCTCTTTTCCTTGCAGAAGGAGTTAATCTAAAATCCCAGAACAGAAGACAAATCTGGGAGTATGTCAGATGACAAGTCCAGTTTATCTCTGAATTATTTTGCAAGTGGTCTTTTTTCTGTTGATGCTTACTGCAATTCTAAGTTACTGTTAGATGAATTGTCTTTAAAACTAGCTTTTGTATGTATCTTTAATACATCTTAGTCTGATTGTATTAAATAACAATACATTTAAGTTGTATCACGTTCACCTTTTGAAACAACCATGTATCAAGTTTTGAGTCAACCTTGAAACACGAACTCTGCATTTTGTGATAGTTTAATGCACAATCTTTTCCTGTCAATAACCTAATTGCAGCTGTTGCCCATAGTAAATACAACACTGTTGTATAGTAAATATTTATAATTTGTAAATTGGTAAATAGAGAATGTTGTAGCAGTGGAAATAAAGGTGGTTGATGTTTTCCACAAATCCAGATATTTTGGGGATAATGGTAAAGTATTGTTTTAAATTGGGAACTTGCTCCAATGTGTATCTCTGGTGTCAAAAAGCAGGTTTTTAATTGAGCTGTCAGGTCTAACACTGCTTCATGCTGCACAACAAGGTTCTCACCCTCTCCTCCTCCATTGCCTTATTTCACAACAGTGAAAGCCAGCTCTGAAGAGAATAAAGCTGTGTTGGATGATATTCAGAGAACAGATCAAATCAAGGTCTCTCTGTGGTTTATAGGTTATGGCACACATTTCCCACTGAAAATGTCTTTGCTGGTAGTGAATGCTTGGAAAAAATGAATCAGGGTGTCTTGTTGCTACAAGACTTTGGTAGTGAGGAGTCCATGTTACTGCTGCTAGGGCAAAATATTCTGTGAAGATAGTTATGTAATGATTTCGGGTTGGGTTTTTGGCTTTGGTTTTGCTTTTTTCCCCCTTCATTTCTTCCTTGTCATCTTCTTTTCTAGCCTGAGAGCATTATCTTTTGATGAGACTATTTACTTCCGTGCATTTTGCTAGATTTCCAGTGACTGCCTTTCAGGGAAACAAGGAATATTAAAGCAGACATTTTAAGAGGTAGCACAATTCAAGTAACACCCATTAAGTCCCTTAACAACTTTTACAAGTATGAACCTTTGAAGCGTCTCGGGGGAAATGAGAAGTGACACAGAATACTGCTAGCCTACTGTACATTAAAAAATCAGAAGCACAGGGAGTTTAAACCACTTGTTCAAAGCCACATGAACTAATTGGTGGTAGCACAGATCTGAAAGTCAGGTCTTCAGATGTGTTAGTTGGCCTTTCTGGTTCTCTAGACTGGTGGGGTTTTTTTTAGGCTGGTGTCAGAGCAGTTTTGCTCTCACCATTATGGTGATCCTGATGGCCAGACACATTAATGTGAGAGACTGGAGGTAATAAAATCTAAAGCAAGTTTGGGGAGGTTGTTAATCTGAATTAAGCAAATTTAAGCACACAACTAATTTTTATTCCTGCAAAATATTTTTGATTTATGTCTGTAATATATGTAAAATTGGATTTACAAAGGACTTTTCCCCTTAAATCAGGACAATATGTAGTGGAACACTGCTGACTGAAAGTTAAGCATCTGACTGTAATTTGTTCTCTGGCAGGTTCAGACAAGAATCTGGTGGTCGTTCCCTGACAAATGGAGAACTATTTCCAAGCAGAGGCATATAACCTCGATAAGGTTTTAGATGAGTTTGAGCAAAACGAAGGTGAGTAATTTCAAACAGGATTGTAGATGCACATCAGATGTCTTCTACAGAGAGCAGTATTGAAGAGGGGGAGATCTGTGATACTGGTTTGAGTTGCAAATTAATCTCAGAATTTACAGAAAACATCTGCTAATTTTGCATGGTATGTCTTCAGCATTTCTTGTAGTATTCTCCTCTGCTTCCATTCATCTTGTTTACTTTTATAAAATTTCTCACTCCTTTAATAACAAATGTGCCATACACTTTTAAAGAAAGGTTTTGGGAAGCTTAATCTCAGTAGCAATATTTAAATAATTTATTTTAAACAAATCAGGGAAAACTTATTTTAAGCTTCTTTTGCAGAAATGTTTTATTAGGTCACATAAATCATATAATGAAGGTTATCATGTTCAAAGCACTGAATTTTTTGCTTAGTCTAATTGGCAATTCTTGGCTGTCAGGGAAGTTGAGCATTTTATGGGAGTGAGACTCTTTCTAGGCACTTCTAGCTGTCTGAAATATATTAATCAGTACTTTAAAGTTGCTTTTGCAAATTCAACCTGAAACTAATTGGGGTAGCTCTAAACTTCCTGAGTTTCAGCAACATTATGGAATTACACTGCCGCAGTGCCTCCGGTGGGGGCACCGGGCGTCCGCTCGCGGTTCCAGGGGCTGGCAGGCTGCTCGGAGGGCATGGGAGGGCTGACGAAGTTCCAGTGGGGGTTCTCCTAGTCCACCGATGGTCCAGGCGCGCCGAAGAAGGAGAGACGAAGCGGAGGGGCTTTCCCAGATGGTTTATTCGGTACTGGGGTTGTGCCGGGGAAGCACTGGCACAGCGTGTTACAGTTACATAAATACTGACATGAGGGGGAAGGGGAGGGTACAACATCCAATAGGGGAGGAGTGCTGGGTTTTAATTTCGCGGGCTGTGTGTAGGATTATGCAATACAGAGCTCTCCAAGGTGGGGAAACCGATCCTGAGGCGGGGAGGGGGCAGCAGTGCCTGGCCGTGAGAAAAACAGAAATCTGGCCAACAGCACACCGCAACATTACACTACTGATGTTGATCAAGGGTGTTGGTTATGGCAGGTGAGCTTCATTTTTGTGCCCATATCGGAACATTTCTGCATTTCTATTTGGGACATTCTAATGCAGCAGGATTCATAGAACCTGTAGCTTTAATATGACAGTAAGTTTTCTTCTTTAAACCCTTCTTCAGATGCCGCTGTTTCACCTACACTGCTGGGTGCAAAGTGGAATCAGATTCTAGATCCGCCTTCTCGCTGCCTGTCATTCAACTCGGCTGTTGCCAATGTGAATGAAGCTACAACTCCTAATGAATGTCAGCAGAGATTAAAGTCTTTCTCCTTGTCCCATTCAGTGACTACACCAACAGGAGGAGGGGATCGCTGTGCTAATGGAAAGGATTTTAGCATAAGCCCAGAGACCCCAGTCATGTGGATTGATGATCAGGCGGCAGCAGATGATCAGTTGATTAAAAGAAATAGTAGTCGGGATGATCAGTGTAACTCTGTGGAAGCTGGAGAAAAGAAATGTGGAAATACAGCTTGCTTGCCAGAGGAGAAAAATGTGCTAGTGGTGGCAGTCATGCACAACTGTGACAGAAGAACACTACAAAGTGGTGATGTGGTGGATTGTACAAATTACAGCAGTCAGTCCCTAATGGACTCTATTAGCTTTACACTGGATAATGAAAACCGACAGAGTGACCAGTTTAACGTTACTGTAAATGGATCCACAGAAAAGGATATAGATACAGAAAAGCAAGTAAACAGGCTGTGC
The DNA here is from genome assembly GCA_013400735.1 of Pomatostomus ruficeps. Lineage (NCBI taxonomy): Eukaryota > Metazoa > Chordata > Aves > Passeriformes > Timaliidae > Pomatostomus > Pomatostomus ruficeps. The sequence goes on along the minus strand of VYZT01032575.1, from coordinate 6,042 downwards.
GCTGAAGATGACTCTGTAAGTCATTTGATGAATGCTTCATCTGAAAGCCTGACTGCTGCATGCCCCTCCTCTCGATTAAAGGAGGATTCAAATATGAGTAAAGATTCGCTGTTTTCAGAAGCTACAACTGCAGGGATCAATGCAGTGACTCTCTTACAGAGACCAGTTGATGGTACTGCTAAAATGCAAGAAAATTGTGCATCAGTTGAAAATTTCACTAGTAAAGCCATTCCTCAGAGAACGGATCTAGAAACTAAAAACTCTTCTGGTTCCAGTAGTGGAAGCTTAATTGTAGAACAGGAAACAACCCAGCAGTTGCAGTCTAGGCTATCTGGGCTCACCGAAACCTGTCAACCTAACGTGGCTGGAAGTGGCAATTACAAGGAATGTGTTGCAGAGGATGTTAGTGCCACTGAAGGCGAAGTCATTGAATGTGATAAAAATCTCGGCACAACGGAATTGCACAGCATGGCAGAATGTTACCCTGAATCTCAGGAGATGACTAATTGGGAAGTGACAAAGTTGAATGAGACGAATCATAAGCAAACTCCAGGAGAGAATGAAAGACTTTTGCAGACCAAACAGCCTGATGATGCATGTGGTAATAGCAAAGAAGATGAAGATGGGGTGTTGGAGGCAGGCATAGACTTAAAAGGGTCTGGTACAGATGAGCTTGAAGGGTCCAGTCTCTCTGATGTGATGGCTACATCAGCAGCAAGCTCTCTGTCTAATGGTTGTGATTCCTATGGAATGCAGAACCCAGTTGTTGCTCATGTTCCAAAGACTTTACCCTCCAAGGAAGACTCGGTAACAGAGGAAAAGGAGATTGAGGAGAGCAAGTCAGAATGTTACGCTAATGTTTATGAACAGAGAGGAAATGAGACATCAGAAGGGAGTGGTCTTATTTTAAACAGCACTGGTGACCACATAAAGAAAAATTATTTGCATAATCTTTGTAGTCAGGTTTCATCCATGCAAGGGCAAACTTCACCAAAACCAGTGACTAATCTGCAATATATCAGTGTTCCTTTTGGTGGTGCAAGACCTAAGCAACCCACAAATCTGAAACTGCAGATTCCGAAGCCATTATCGGACCACTTACAAAATGATGTTATTCCCCCAAATTGTGGAGGTAATAGTAAAAACAAAAATGTCTTTGGTAAGACACAGTTAGGGGATACGGCAGACACGTTTCCTGGTGAAACATCTTCAAATGCCTCTGGTACTGGTTCTAATGGGGAACATTTGGATGAGTATGAATCTGGAGTCTCTAATAGTTCGTGCCTTGCAGTAGCCCCAGATAGTCCAGATAACGATCTCAGAGCTGGTCAGTTTGGAGCTCCAGCCAGAAAGCCTTTTACGACTTTGGGTGAGGTGGCTCCAGTATGGGTTCCAGATTCTCAAGCACCAAACTGTATGAAATGTGAGGCCAGATTTACATTCACCAAAAGAAGGCACCATTGCAGAGCGTGTGGGAAGGTAAGTTCATATTTTGTGAATATGCTCAAAGCACCCTTTTTTTCCTGTACTGCACAACATCACATCAGAGGGCTTGCTAAGCTACTGGATATCGTTAACCTGTGACATCTCTTTCTAAAAAACTGTGTCTGAGTGAAGCAAAAATGGGAGTTTCTGAGCTCTGATCTATTTAGGGTGTCAGTAAAGAATAACTAATTGTTATTAGTCTAAATGAGCAGTTGTAATTGTTGATTGCAATGATCATCATCCTCGGGTTTATGTCAAACTCTTATAAAATTACTCTTATTATAAAATGACTAAGTGCAGGAAACTGCTTTACAGAAATTACTGCATCGATAATCCCATTAAAGTTACTGAAACAAACTTGTGCATTGGGAGTGGGCTGTTGGATTGCTGGTATTCCACGGCTGATCAATGCGGTTCTCAGTCTTCTTTACTAACTTTGCTCATATTGCTTACGTTATTTTAAGTAGTATTAACATGTTTTTAAACATGCATTTGCTCCTGAGGGGGAAAAAAAAGTAAATTAACTGTAACCTGATGTGTCCACATGGTGAGAAATACCATAGTGAAGACAACTGAAGCATAATTTCTGTATCGCTTTTTACTGTGGAAGAAATACTTTATTGTTGAGAATGTTTTAAAATTTTATGTATGTGCCAGCTAAGTGAACACGAATTCTTATGTGATGAGTTTGTTGTGAATTATTAACTTGTAAAGTATTTCCAAATATCTTTTATTGAAATACATTTCAATAACCTAAGTAGGAACTTGGGGAAAAAATAATGATGATTCAAAAGCAGTAAACTAACACTCTTGTCAATTAGATGAATGAATATTGTAAAAATTGTTAATGAATTTTGTTAATGAATATTGTAAAAAGAAATATGAAAACCAACTAAGAACTAGAGTAAAAGTAACTTTGGTTCATTCAGGCCTCTTTCAAAGGTTTCTGAAGTTGATTGAAAGACCTCCTGACTGCTAGGGGTGGACATTTTTGCTACCAGGAGAGTGCAGGGAAAGCAGGATGATGTGAATAAAGGACCTAAAAGAAGCAGATATATCAGGAAAGCTCAAACCCTCCTGCCAGCTGGTTCTGGAAGCAGCCCAGCAGAACCCCCAGGCCAGCTCCCCTGAAATGGAACACGTGTGTGTCCCTTTTGTCCCTTCAGGAAACAGAATGCGTAGCACTCAGTCTCTCTCTTGGGCTGAGCAGTCTTTCCCAGGACACTGTAAAAGCTAAGCAGACATTCCTTGTGCCCTGGTCCAGGACTTCCAGTTGGTTCTGCCCATCCTGGTGCAGGGGAAGTCCTGATGTGGAGCCAGTAACCAGGGGTGATCAATAAGCATCCCATAAAGCACATGCCTGCCTTCAATGTGCTTTTGGGTAATATCAGGAGCCTTGTTCTTCTCATTGCAGTTAAGGGGAATCTGTAAGTTAAAGGATTGTCCATGATTTTGGCTTTGATATGTTAACTTATACGGTTATTTAGGTAATTTTTTAATTTTTGAAGTTGAACAAATACAACTTCAATTTTCATTTGCAGTATCATTTTCTACTTATTTTCATGTTTTAAATGAGTTTATTGCTTGGATTTAATTGTTTCTCTGTAATGACTGAAGCCCTTTTCCGTGGAAGTGGAGTGGGGGGTTTCCTGTGAGCACTTTGGGCTACCGACAGTATCCCCAGGGTGGGAGATATTTTAGGCTGCCGGTAGTGACTCTCGTAGAGGAGAGTATTGTAGGCTACCGGCAGCACCCCTTGTAGAGGAGGGGAAAGGGCTGCCACACTGTCCTTCGTAGAGGAAGGAATAAACGGCGCGGCAGCATCCAAACCAGCGACAGAGGTGCCGGGGGAGGTTTGGGGTTTGTTTTGGAAAAGCGGCGGGGAACTTCATTATTGTGTGCGTGCCGCATGCACGGAGTGAGTGCACAGGTGCCCGGTGAGTGCGAGAGTGAAAGCACACCTGTGCGGAGTGAGTATATGAAAGTACGGCTTTTACAGTGAATTTTTGTGGGTGTTTAAGCTGTGAGCGCTGTGTGTGTGTATTTTGATTTGTGTAGGGGTGTGTTGAATGTGTTTTGAATTGTGTGTATTTGAAGTGAGTGTATAAACTTGTGGAAAAGTTTTGAAAGTTTAAAAGTTAGGGTTTTAATTAGTGGAGGGATATGTTCAAGTGAGCAGAGGAGCCCGACGCTGGTTTGCATATGAGCAGTGGGTTGTGAGAAGAAATTAAACGGTGTGAGTGTGAGTTTTGAATTGTGTGTGCGTTGTTAGTAAAGTCTTGACTGGGCTTTATTGAGCAAAAGTGATTAAAAATTGTTTAACCTGTGGTGTGGAGTTTGGTCGGGACTGTTTCCGGCGAAGTGGTGGAGGGATCTGTTACCTGGCTGCGTTTTTCGGTTTGGCTTTCCTGTTACATTTTAGAAGAATTCTGTTGTGAAGGGTGTTTGTTTTAGCTAGTAGGTTGTGAGGTTTTGAAGTTGTTGTGTAATTTTTGATAGAGTGTGATTAAGAGAGAATTGAAGTTGTTAGTTGTGTTATTTTTGATAGAGTGTGATTAAGAGAGAATTGAAGTTGTTAGTTGTGTTATTTTTGATAGAGTGTGATTAAGAGAGAATTGGTGAGCGGGTGAGAAGAGGAGCGGGTACTGCCGGCAGAGCTGCGGTTCCGGGCCCGCTGAAGTTTCCCCGAGCTGGTGCCTGGAGCGGTGAGGGAGCCGCTGCCCCACAGGAGCTGGCACAGACCCTCAGGGGGGCCCTGGGGGGACCCCATCCCACACCACCACCTTCACCCAGGTGGCAGCTATGGAAAACATCCTGATATTTTCAGCTCTGAAGTGGGGGAAAGGCGGTGAAGCGGAAAAAAGAGCAGCAAAGGGGGGAGGAGAAACAAAAACCTTAGGTTTGTTTTCTCTCTAGTAAAGTGTTTGAAGTGCTGTGTGTTTGAGTGCATTGCGTGAGTTCCTTTAGACTTTAATAAAAAGGAGGGTCTTTTCCTTGAGTGATGTGGTGTGCAATGTTACAATTTTTTTCTTTTTAAAGGTTAATACCCAAAGTGACCGGAGGGCCTTTCCTTAGGGGACCCTCCAGTTTTAAAGAAGTCAAGAAAAGAAAGTAGAACTCTGCCAGATACAAGAGTAACATGTTTGGCATTGGATAATAAACTTTGATACTTGTAACTGATGATAATATTGTGATAGAAGAGGTAACTGGCCAACTTGAGAAGATACATTTCTGTAAACTTTTGAAATACAAATTGGGGAAACAATGGGGAATTTACTGATTTTTATATGTGTTTAATGCTCCATCTGCACTTTTGGGCAAAGATTTGCTAAAGCAGCTGGAAGCGAAAATAATTTTCAAAATAGGAAAAGTAATTTGGAGGAAAAAGATCAGCAGTANTTGTTATCTGAATTAACCTGGTTTACTGTTTTAGAGCTAAAGGATGCTCTCTTTTGCCTCCCTCTCCATGAAGCCAGACTGAAAATTTTTTAAAAACTCAACTCACATGGTGTGTATTAGTTATGCAGTTCAGTTCCCTGAGAAGGTAGCTATTATGCATATCAAGGCTCACCAGAAAGTGAGTACTGAATTGGAGGAGGGAAATATGCTGGCAGATAGAGAGGCAAAAGACACAGCCAAAGGTGAGATGCCCAGTGAGGGGGTAGAGGCAGCATTAATTCCAGATGGGAAAATTGTTATGGAAAGTAAGCCAGTATATAACAAAAACGATAAGAAATTGATCAAAATAGAAAATGCAAATTATAATTAGGAAGGATGAGCTGTAACCAAAGGAGGGAAACTTACAGTATCCTCTCATTTGTTGTGGTCATTGGTACAGAAAGAACATGGGAAAACACACTGGGGAATAAATGTTTTATACAATTATTTGAAAGATAAAATAATGACCAGAAAACTGCAAAGTACAGTAACGCAGGTAACCTATCAGTGTGATCTTTGCCTCCAAACTAATCCTGGAACTATTCCAAAACCTAGACCAAGACAAATTAAGAAAGGCTGTGGGCCTGAACAACAATGGCAAATTAACTTTACCGAATTACCCAGGAAAGGAGGGTATCGGTATTTATTGGTGTTGAGAGACACCTTTTCAGGATGGCCAGAAGCCTTTCCTGCTGGGACAAACAAGGCACAAAAGGTAACTAAAATACTGTTGCAAAAGATAATACCACGTTTTGGGATTCCAGCCACTATATTTTCAGATAAGGGGACACATTTTGTTTCAAAAATCATGCAAACAAACTGTAAAGTTAGAGCAAGAGGCACATTTGCCTTGGCCCCAGGCTCTCCCATTAGCACTTGTCCAAATTCGGACAAAGCCTAGAACAAAATTAAAGTTAAGCCCCTTTGAAATTTTGTATGGGAGACCATACGCAGTTCAAGAAGGGACTTCACCCATTCTAGTGGGAGAAGAAACCTTACACAAATACATAGTAGCCCTGAATAAACAACTTGGAGAAATTGAAGAATACGTGGCTGGGGCCCAAACCAGGGAGCTGGATGTTCCAGTACATGGTACACAACCTGGAGGTTATGTATATG
>VYZT01032573.1:0-41834 GCA_013400735.1 Pomatostomus ruficeps | reverse complement strand
AGAGACGCGAAAGATAAGATTAGCTCTTAAAAAGTATCTCTGAGACTGCTGTTGACTTTTGAGCGCCTGGAGCTCATACACGGACCAACTGTTGCACAAAACAGTAAATGTCTCCTCTCATACCATCCCAGACACAGGTTAGTATCTTCCAAATTCCCCATGGAACTATTTGATTCCTGCTTGTTTTGTCCATCTCTTTAGCATCCCTGTGAAGTTAGATTTTAGCAGCTGTACATTAAATACAGCCTCCAAAGGGAGGAAAAATATTTTATTGTTGTGCATCTAAATGTACATATTTTGTTTTAATCTACTTGTGTGCTACACCAGGAAAGAATTAATACAAAAATATGAAATATAATTTTTATAAAGCCACTTGTGTCCCTGATTAAAACTTTTGCAGTTTGCAGTTCTTAGCCCACAGGAAAATCCCGCTAAAATCTTACATCCAGGTATCACTGTATACACCTTCCTATCTGAGTTTGAAGTCATTCGTTGAGCCAAATAAAATATTTGTCTGTGGCAGTGGTAAAATGGAAAATCTTACATCTGTGTACACAGGCTCCATTTACGCACAGTCATTCTACACAGGACAGGGTTTTGACAGGGACCGTCATATTCAAGAAAGATGCTTCCCTGACGGACCTCCTGAAGATAATTTTTTTTCTGTTTTTGTTGTTTAGACACTGGCATTTTGCTTTCCCGTTGAATTATCCTACAAGGTTCTCATACAAGAACATAACCTAACGTTTAGCGAAGCACTTTCCGAGGTGATTGGTGCCATCCACTGTTAAAACATAGCCACTGCAGCCACTCTTGCTTTGATTTATTACTTACAAACGACATTGTAAGCAAGGAACTTTACAATAAAAATGAAATTACCAGCATTTTGGGACACAAAATATCATTAAAAAGCTGGAAGAAAATGGATTTCTACCACGACAACACAACCTTTTGGAATATCTAAAAGAAGGCTTACTGACTTCTAAATCATGTGGGTAATGCTTGGTGCTGGGGATATTTCCTTGTCTGTTTTGTCATGCTGAATGTTATAAAACGTGGTTTCACTGCTGAATTTATTGTAAGCTGTACAATTCTATATATGTTCTTGATAAGTCTGTATTCCAATGCATTATAATGGTCTGAGGCTGCTGTCTGGGAGGTCATTGTGAGTGTGAGCAGCTGTGGTTCTGTGACCCAGCCTGCTCAGATTAGGTAGTACCTGACACCGTAACATTCAAGACACCCTAAAGCCCTTTTGAAGTGGAAAAGAGATGCTATTGAAGAGGTTTACTATTGATTACAAACATGGCACAATTATTAAAACAAGTTGGAACTTTCTTCCTGCATTGTTGTGATGCAGACTAGAAAAAATATAGTGTTTTAACTTTTTAAATTTTTTTGTTTTGGAACTGCAGCCTGCACTTACTCTTCCTCATACTTAGCAGAAATTTCAAGCCTCTTGCCATAAGCACAAATGCAGGTGTACAAACCCCGAATGTGAGCTGGGTTGAGAACACCAGAGATTCTCTGACATCTCACAGTAGGCTGCTCACAAAGTGGATTTGTCAGGGAAGAATGATTTTCTTATCATCCTGTGGGCTTTTGCATTAAAATATCCAAAGTGACAGGCTCTGTTTAGTTGGAGGGGAAATTTCACTTTACTGGATCTTTGGTTGCATCTTGTAAGTTTATTTTGCAGATGGAAAAGTGAAGTGTTTCTGGTAGCAGTCAAAGGAATTTGGCGCACCCAGTGCCTGGTCTTGCTCTCCTGCTTGTCACGCCAGTAGGATGCATTGGAGATTTCCCTGAGTGTGAGTCGTTGCCGAGTTCATTGTTTGTATTCCTGTTGGGGCAGTACTGTAACGGTGATGTGTAAATAGGTGTGGGGCTTTTTCATGTTTCACAATAGCGTGCTTCAGCTGCCTTGTGCAACTTTTTGCTCTTTATTAGAATTTCAGCACTTGAAAATTGGTTGCGTGAAGGATTTTATGAAACGGGGCCTTCCTGAATAGTTCGGGCTTGAGCTGTGTACTTGAAACAGGAGCTGTACTAGGTGAAACAACACGGAAACCAAATTTTCCAGCTGTCTTTTAGACCCGTGCTGGGTAAACGAGCTCTGGAGTCTATGATAATGCACTGATTATCATAGTGCTCTGATCCTCAGTGTTATGGTCTACAGTGGGGTTATTTGCATGCATAAATTTTAGTTTGAATGTTTGCAGGATGTACACTTAAAAATACTAAGATATAGAAAGCATCCTGCATGAACATGAATAGTAAAAACTTTAATTTGCAGTCATAACACAAATAGTAGATTCTAAGAGTGATCGCTCAAATAAATTCTATATATTTCAGAAGGAAATATATAGAAATAATGTGACGAAAGGTCTCTTCTATGTGTGTAATATAGCCCTCAAATACAAATTTGAGGCAACCTCAAATTCTCGTTAGGAAATTTCGATATATTTTTTAATTAAAAAATTTTTGGGTTGCTTTTGTTGTATACAGAACTACAGAGAAAAAAGCCAAAATGGTTTGAAAGGAAATTATTTAAAATGCTTTATAGAGACAAACTTTTATATCTTGTTCAAGTCCCCAGTTATGCTGTGACAGACATTTACATGTGCTTGAAGCCCTGGTGACTAAGAAGGTGATTAAGAAGGTTTCCCTTCTGGAGAATTTGTTGCAATGCTGCCATCTTAATGAACCTATAGATCATCAACCTTACTATCAAGAGGCAAAGTTTTGAAAATGATCCAAGGTATAGGTAATTAGTAGTTTCTATAACTGAAACTTATTCTGTCCCTTAATTTTAGAATTAATTACTTTTCTTAATTCCAATTTCCTTTCAAAATAACCTGTTTGTAATGTCTTTACAAAAGAAGAAAAGACAAAAGCACTGCAATTATACATGCATTAGTGGTTGAGAGTGGGTAGTATTTTTTTTTTTTTTCAAGTAATGGACTCTGCATTTGGTTTTTGAGGCTTTTTGAATGTGTTGGCTCAAGTTTCTTAATTAGTTACAAAAAGCTGCAGGTGTATTGGCAGACTTATTTAGCCGGGGAAATGTTCCAGGAGACAGTTTTGTGGGGTTTTTTTCTAATGTAAATATTTAGCTATATTATTACCAGTAATTTTAGAGGTTCCACACTATGTGACTACTGTGTATTTAAACATTGCGGCTTCCCTTGGATGCCTGACAAAACAAATGATAACATAAGAGTATAATCCTAATTGTGAGAGGGGATTGAACACCACTGAATTACTTGCAGAAATAACAAGTGCTGTCTGAAGGGGTGTCAGCACCATGCAGCTGGCTCCAAGGAATGCAGAAATGCTGCAAAAAGGGAGCCATGCTCAAGTGCCACTCTAAGTTAGTTTAAAATAGAGTACTTCATCAAAGTTTCTGCAACTGCAAAAATTAAAGCAGTATTCTTGCTAATTTTGCTAAAATCTAGGGATTTTATAGCTCTTTCAAGTAATTTTTTATAGGTTATCAAAAGTTAGACTCTTGAGCATCATTAAGGTTTTATGACTCTTGCAGCCAAGTGTTCCATTTTAAAAAATTTTCATAAACATTTTGCTACTGCTCTGACTAGAAGAATTTAATTTTTTTTTTTTTTTTTTCTGTAAAACACTAGATATGGTTAATTGCTGAGCAGTGTGCTGTACCTGTTAGGTAGCTGACTGTAGACAGAACGGGATCTTACAGCTGATTTCTGTTCTGGGAGGTTCGGTTCAGTTTCAGAGTGGGTGGGAAGTGGCACCAAGAGTTGAAAGGTAGGAGGGGTGCAATGAGCTGTGACGATGTGCTCACAATGACTTTTTAATCCTTCTAAAAATGTAGCCTGTAGTAAACCTTACTGCAGGTGATTTGCTTTTTGTTTATCTCTTTATATTTGTGCAAAGCAGGATGAGAATAGGTGTAAAAACTTCTATGTCTGAAAGATGTCGATTTGCAGATAACTTGTTAGTTTGCACAAAATCTGTTATAAGGTTCAGATCAAGATAAATTAATGCTCATCTGAATGTATGGTCCTGTTGACTGCAGTTTGACTGCTGAGCAGAGTAAATGCTGATTTATTTTAGTAAGGTTTTCCAGAATCTGGTCCTAAATTTTAGAAATGGCTGAAACAGTATGGTAATATTTAGTTTGTATTTTCTTGTAGAGAACAATATTTTTTCTTCAATTAAAGATGAGCATTCCCTCTGAATACACCGTGTTTTTTAAACTTTGTGTATGGACAGTAAGCTGAGCCAGACCTTCTATACATACAATGACTTCTGCAAAAAGTGTGTGAAGGTATCTCTGAGTTATTTACACTGTAACTGATCCTCTCTTGAGAGAGATATGAAAACACTACAGCCAAAAATTGGACTCACAGACTTTCTGTGAGAATAAGGCTTAATATAATTCTACTACAATCAGTGGAATTACTCACCAGCTGATGTAAATCAGAATATTTCAACAATTTCAATAAAATTTTAGTTACACCAACTGGGCATGCTAGGCTTGTGTAATAGTGGTGAAAAAAGCAAATTAAGCTGACTTTCTTTACATAAAGCACAACGATGCATTTACATTTGATTCCAGTGTATTTCATTGCATGTCTCAGAACAAAGGCAGTTCAGTTATGTATCAGTGGAGAACTTTTTGTAGACAGAGATCTCTGGAAATTGCTTCAACCCTTTCATGGTTTTGAATATGATTTATATTTTGCTGAACCTCATCGCTGAACATGTCTTGGGTCCAGTTCATTTTAAAACACTAAACCATCATGAACATTTTTTCCTCTTATTGATTAGTTGTAATGTTACTGTAAATAAGCAGAAATGGTTCTAACCAAAAGTTTTCCAAAATACAGGTGCTGCCATTTCAATTTTGTGTGCTCTGACAATGAACAAGAAAATTTTTTCATTTCTCACACTCTACTGCAGAGGCATCCTCATAAAAATCAGGTAAACTGTTCCTCTTGTATCAGTGTTTCATTGTGCTTTGAGCTGAAAATGACCAGGGCAAGGTCATAGTAGTATTAACTGAATAACATCAGAACACATGGTGAGATTTGTGATAAAATAGGACTTTGTAATAAAAAAGCATGCCTGTTCATGCCAGCTCATTAACTTTGCTTACTGATTTAATTTTGGTTATTTTTGTGGCATAAGAACTTGTGAATTGCAGCCATGTCACTCTGCAAGCCTTGAACAAAGGTAGGTGATAACAGTTTTAAGATCAGATATGTTTAAAAATTGTCACAAGGGTGCTGAAGGTGAGAACAAAGGCAGGAATATACCTAATACATATTTATGTAGTTTACTTGGAAATAGAGAAGTTCAGTGTGTCCAGTATCTTTAAGATTTTGGGGGTTATTTTTCACTTATGCATGTGGAAATCAGGAGCTAACAGTATTGATATCACTGGGTCTATTGTGGCTTAAAAGCAGAATAAATGAGACACCAGTAAAAGCTCCTCAGTATTTGAGCTTGCTTTCCCTGAAAAGTATTTCCAGTTGCTTTACCTGCCCACCACACCAAGAAATCCATTACAGCAGTGTCTGTGATACCAGAACCATGAAACTGGGATAGGAATTGAGCTGTGGTCTTCCACAATCCCAGGGCATGGAAGGGGCTTTGTTAACTTTTACTGAATTGTGTCAAATTGCTACCAGACAGCAAACACCATCCTATCAACTTTGCTGCTTGAAAAATCACGGCTACGTAAAAGTTATTATTTGAAGCTTGATGACATCAGAAATGCATGAAGAAAAAAAAAAAGAATTGAATCTTCCTATTTTCTTCACCAAACTGCGTAACTCCTGAGAAACTTAGATTCTCTTTTCTCTCTAGCTGTTTGTGTTCCTGAGAGTTTCCTCTACAAGGAAAGGCCCTTCATATATTTTAATTAAAGTCCAAAGAAGAAATAAATTGTCCCTGGCATATGTCATGCTAATGAGCACTGGTTAGTTTGAAAATACATGTTCATTGGTTTTACATGGTAATTCCCTTTGAACCAAAATATTGTGTTTATACAGAAACATTTTCTGGGAGCAGTAGGGGGCATCATTTCCCTTTTGTAATCCTTCAGAGACATTAACCTCGTGCATTATGTGTGCAAACGGAATTTTTGTTTTGTTTATGGCATTAATCCTGGGGTTAAGGTTGGCCTGTGGTGAGCAATAATAACTTTAACCTTTGACTTTGTGCAATAAGATGTAATTTATTATTTTTAGACTCTTCGTAAGTGCCATTGCCCTCACTTCTGCTTAAAATAAATTGAGACAAGTGAGCATTTGATATCAGTGATCTTCACATGCAAGATATAAATCTAATTTACTTATTGCCTGATCTTAGTTCCTTAGCCTCTGATTATGCTTTTTCAACAGTGCAAACATTTTTTGTTTGATTTATTGGTCAATTTTCGTAATTTATAGAATCTTTGGTCCTTCACATAGATTTCAAACCAGTAAACGTAAATCCTGGAATGTCTAAATGCATAGAAACTTTATGAAATGTGGAAACAAAGCAAGCAAGCTATTCATATGCATAATATTTACTTGCAAAGTAACTGAGATCAGAAAAGCATTTAAAATTTAATTTTCAAAGGCAATTTAAAGGTGGTTAAAGTACTAGCAGCATGTAAATATAAGGTTTTTGTAGCCATTGCCTTCACTTGTAATCTGTATGTTATTTATAATTTTTTTTAATTGTAAGTGAAATATTTTAAACTCTTTTCTTTTTATAAAAAACACTGCTCTTTAATTTGCATTGAATGTTTGAGTTACCTTTTGGTTTTTAAGTGAAGAACAAATTTATAGCAAGTTTACTACTCTCCATGCTTTTCAAGCAACAAAAAAGAAATATACTTTTTAATTGTGTGTACTATGAGTTTGTCCTCTTCTTCTCCATGTTGAGAAAGTGCTAAGTCATCAAATATTTTTGGGTTGGGTGTGAGGTATTTGCTGATTTTGTAAATGATTTGGTTTAGGATTATTCAGGTAGAATGATTCAGGCTCATGACCCTTGGTAAGACCAGAACATTGAATCTCCCCCATCTCAGGCTTTTTATTTTGATATTGGGGCCTGTGTTTATTGTAGCAATGATCATATAAAAGTATTTTTCAGTATATATGGAGCATGTACAAGTTAAAGGGAAGGAAACCTTGAACAGAAATAAGTTATGTAATGCTATTCTGGAAGAGTACTGATGTTTGGTAGGATTCTAAAATAGGGTTTTCAGTCTGCATTTAATATTTTTGAATGAAAAAATAAAGTTAAACCACATATTTGAAGAAGCTCAAAACATTTAAACACCCTTCCCCTGAAAGCTTATACAGAAAATAAGTGTATAATTACATCATTTGTATGGCATTATCACTTTATTTGGTCTTCATAACAACAAGGGCCATTTGATGGTTGTTTCAGTCCTGCTCCTAAATTTAAATGTCTGACAACTGAAGAGACCATTACTGTCTGTGATATGTGCTGGTATTTGAATTTTCCCCAGTTTGTTTGATAGAAGTTGTCTTTTGGCTGAGCTTGCTCACAAGAAAAGAGCCCTCAGTGGATCAGCTCAGCTCCTGCTGGCCTGTTACAGGTGAGAGACGTGCAGAATATTGCGAATCCAACGGTAACAGCTGTACCTCATGACACACAATAGACAGTGATGGATTGTCAGAGTAATTAGATTCCTTACAATCTTAGAAGAGTAATTTTGAAAATCTTCCTGCAGCATGACTTTCACAGATATACTTTGTAATTTCCCTTAAGTTTTAATTATTTTAGATAATGAACATGTAATAGTAAGAATTGAAGACACCATAATTTATGCTAGTTTCATAAACTGCAGCTCTGTTGAGTAGAATGTGCTTAAATGTGAACTGAGGAGGAAGAAATTATTCTAGTGACACAGAAAAAGGAAAGAAGAAAGGAAGTGCTTTTTTTTTAAATGTCACACATATGACTTTAAAAAAGGCAATTTATTTTTAAATAGGTGATCTGTTGTATTTGAGAACACAAAAGCTTTGTGAGAACTGAAGGGTGTGTTCTTTGTTGGTGAACCAATAAAATGGATTGCTCTAAGCTGTTATTCATACTGTAACACATTGTATCAAATATTTGCAATAGATACCAAATTCTAAGATTGGGAGTCCTCCTCACAGGTTTAGAGCATCAGGGGATGGTAACTTTCACTTGCTGCAAAAGTGTATTCTTCAGCTAATGATAATAAACTGTCACTTTGGATATTGATCAGTTGTTGGATTATAAAGAGGATCTGTTTTTGTGCAGCACCTATTTCCCCCAGAATGTTGAATATCTGATGTTGTTACCAGAACTGTTGTGTTTGGAAATTACAGTCTGGAAGTTGAAAATCTCCAACGAGGGATAGAAAATGCAAAGATACTACATGTCACTTAAATGTGTTAGCTTGCCCCTGGAAGTGGCACAGATGAGAGGTATATACTGCAAAATGTCATAGTCCCCAGTTTGCAGCCATCCTCAGGATAAGTCAAGAGGCCTTTTCCTCTGTCCTATTTGCAGTTATCAATATTTAATGTGCAGTTATGATAAAACAATATAGGACAAAATCCCAGGACTCTTCCCAAGACAGATATTTCTTCTGACTGATATGTGAGCAGATCATCTTAAGTGCCATCACCTGGCCTGTGCAGGACACCAGGAGATGGTGCCCACTCACCCTGGGTTTATGAAAGGCAGGTCCTGCTCGAGTAACTCGATCTCCTTCTATGACAAGGTGACTGACTTAGTGGGTGAGGGAAAGGCTGTGGATCTTGTCTACCTGCACCTAAGCAAAGCATTTGACACAACTTCCCACAACGTTCTCCTGGAGAAACTGGCTGCTCATGGCTTGGCTGGGTGCCGTGTTTGTGGGGTGAAAAACTGACTGCAGCGTTGGGACCGGTCCTGTTTAATACCTGTATCAATGGTCTGGACAAGAGGTTCAAGTGCCCCTTCAGTCCCTTTGCAGATGACACCGAGCTGGGCAGCAGTGTTGATCTGCTGGAGGGTAGGAAGGCTCTACAGTGGGACAGGCTGGATCCAGGGGCCAAGGGCAGTGGTCTGAGGTTCAGCAAGGCCAAGTGCTGTGTCTTGCACTTGGGTCACACCAGCTCCACCCAGCACTCCAGGCTGGGGCAGAGTGGCTGGAAAGTGCCCGGCAGGAAAGCACCTTGGGGGTGCTGATTGACAGCAGCTGAACATGAGCCAGGTGTGCCCAGGGGGCCAGGAAGGCCAAGGGCAGCTGGCCAGTATCAGCAATAGTGTGCTCAGCAGGACCAGGGAAGGGATTCTTCCCCTGTATTGGCCCCTGGTGAGGCCACACCTCAAATTCTGTGGTCACTTTTGGGTCCCTCACTAGAGGAAGGACACGGGGGTGATGGAGCATGTCCAGAGAAAGGTAACAAAGCTGGTGAAGGATCTGAAGGGACAGTCATATGAGGAGTGGCTGAAGGAGCCAGGGGCTCAGCCTGGAGGAGAGGAGGCTCAGGGGGGAATCTTCTCACTCCCCTCATCTCTCTGGCAGGAGGGTGGAGCCAGGTGGTGGTCGACCTCTTCTCTCAATTGACAGGTGATGAGGCAAGAGGAATCAGCCTCATGTTATGTCAGGAGAGGTTTAGGCTGGATATTAGGAAAGATTTTTTTCCCAAAAGGGTTGTCAGGCAGTGGAACAGGCTGCCCAGGGAAGTGCTGGAGTCACCACCCCCAGAGGTAACAGACGAGGCACTTGGGGACATCGTTTGTTACATGCTTGGCAGTGCTGGATTAATGGTTTGACTCACTGGTTTTAGAGGTCTTTTCTCACCTAGAACATTATGATCCTCTCATTTCATCTGCTTGAAATTGTCCCTGTGGACCCAACAGAGATGATTCTAACAGTGTTGCTCCTTTTTTGCTGTCTGTGTATCTTTGCCAAGTTGATTGAGGAAGTCATATTGGTAGTAGGAGGGAAGGGAATGGAAAGAGAAATCCTAATCTGAAGGTGTTAGTCCTGAATTTGCATTATTGGACTTTCATCTTTCCTGTTCTCTCTCAAAATGGATTTTAACAAATGATATGTACTATCAAAAACTCAGTTCAAAGCCTTTTTCTTAATTCAAATGTTTTTTCATTTGATTAAATGAACAAAGTTGAGACAACAAGGAGCAAACTGCGGAGCATGTAATGTCTTCTATGCATGAGAGATATATATAATATATACATACATACATAATATAAATGCATTTTAAATACACAATATAACAATACATAGCATATATTAATATAATATATTATATTATACAATATGTATGCAATATATAACATACCCTATATATACATAATATCATATTTCTATATAATATGGATATTGAATATAAAGCAACAAATTAGCAAACAATCAGTAGCCACTTAAAGGCTAAGGTCAAGTGAAATGTAGCTCTGAGCTCTGAATATATAACCTAATTTTTCTCATGTGTTCCTTTGTGCCCTTTCATATAGAAGTTGTAATGACAGAATACTTAAAAATGTTTGCTACCAGCATGGGAAAAAAAAGCTTCCTTACTTGTCAGAGGCAGCAGGTATGAAGGTCTTTCATGAGACTCTCCATTTTCCTAAGTAGAAACCTCTTTCCACTGGATGGACAGTAATTCTGACAGCTCTTCAAGGTTCACATCAAGTAATGCAAGGTTTTTTCTTTTTGAAAATAAACCCAACAGTGCTCAACACTATTGGGATCTTCATTCTATCTTGCTTTCCTGGTGAGTTTCTGCTTACTTAGAGCAGGGTTTTTAGGTCAGAAGAATGGTTAGCCTTTAAACATCGCGGGTTAAAGTTTGGGGGGAGAGAAAGTTGTGGCTCATGTGGAGAGGAGAAGCGCTTTGGTAGCTGAAGATGAATTAAAGTCCCACAGCAGGGAGCTGCTGCTGACCTCTTACCTCTAATCATTCCAGAGCTTTTCTGGGGTGGACATTTGCTCCAGCGGCAGCTGAGTCATTGGCATACCTGAATTGATACAGCTTCTGGCACAGGTACTTTGCAGGAGTGAAATGATTCAAAAAAGAATAAATTCTGGTACAATTAGAATATTTGCTTGTCCACACTAGAAATAGGTGTTGATGTGGCTGCTATGAGTGGCTTTTCATTGGGGCATATTCCTTTTTATAGACAAAGACTTAAATGATGAAGAAATTCACTGGGAAACTATAAAGTGGGTGAAAATTTCCTCTCATGCAAATAAAAGGGAAAGGCTGAGAATTGTTTTGAAATGATCTTGTGTGGGAGATGCTGTATAATTGTGGTGGTTTATTTTTCCCTCTAAAATCTGCACTGCTTTGGCCAGTGGCCAGAAGAAGAATTGCATTCTGACAGTTTTGCCTTTTTATAATCCTATCAAATACTCTTAACTACCCAATTAAGGCAGTTTCTCTTCCACTAACATGCTTTTTTTCCTTGTATTTTCCATCAAGATTCTTTTCCCCTGAGTTTAAATACTTGAATTACTGCTTCAAAACGACAGTTGAACATTTTTAGATATGCTGAGATCACTTCAGGTGATTTTTTTCTGATGGGTTGTTATGACTTAAGGGCTCTACAGATCCTAAGCAGTGGCATCTGAATGAAGTTTCAGTGCATGTGGAGTCTGGCTGTGGGTTTCAATGTGTTGTCTTTTCTCTCTATTCTTTTTGTAACACAAAAAAATATTTCTGGGAATTTCCAAGGAGTACAGTACACTTCATTTTTGGTTGTCAAGATAGCTGACAGTTTATTATGGTACCATGAATAAATTATTTCAGGGTTCACACTTAAAACAAAGGTAGAAAGACTTTCTTTTTCTTTTTCTTTTTTTTTAAAGCTGACATTTTGAATTTATATTAAGCATAGTATCACCTGGATACACACTGTAGGAAAATGTAGACTATTCATAATGAATTATTAACCCAAAGCTTTTACCCTTTCTTAGATGCACTGGAGATGCTCCACAGGGTACTACAGGGATATGAATGAGGGAGAGAATAGGGGGTTTCTAACAAGATGTATGGCAGGCTACAGTACCAGTGGATGTCATTGTTCAGCAGCTATTTTCCATAAGAGAAAGTTTTTTATTACTGAGTGTTGTGCAGAGACCTCTGAATGTATTATTGCAACAGGAGCACTGCAGTTTATGGGTTTACTTTAGGTAACCTCCTCATATCTGGGTTAACTGCATAGTCAGGCCTGTAGTTTGAATGTAGTCAGTGAAATTGTAATCCAATTAGCAACTGAATTTATAAACATTTTTAATATTGGTATTTAAAATGTCAAAGCTTAATCTTGTCTCAGTTCTGTTTGAAGAGTTGACAGTCTCCATGTACCTCTGCAAGACTTTTTGGAACAGTCAACCGTTTTTTCAGACTGAAATAATCAACTGCATATAGGATTCATCAGCTTAAGGTTTGGTGAACGTGGTGGTAGGTGGCTTGAAAATAGCAAAGGTGTACAGGAAGAACCTTTCTAAATAAAGAGTGTAAAGTTTGTCCTGTGTTCTTTGATTCATTCGTATTGGATGAATAACTGCAGAGCATCAAGATAAATGTTAAAACTTGAGGAAGGCTGCTCTTGATTCCTGGGGACTTTGAATGATATTCTCAGGGTCATATTACTGATTGTCAGGAAGTGTAGGATATTATGGGCCTGAGTCTTTTCTTCCACTGTAGTCCTAGAGTATGAAAATATATGGAGTTATATAATCAGCAAGCTCCATAAAAGGACCATGACCTGAATATTTTGAGCAAACTCTTGTCTCTTTTCTACTCCTTTAATGTATTTGTTTTAATGCCAAGACCTTATTAAAAAAGAAAAAAAGAGGTCAAAATTACCCAAGTAACAGGAAAAATTAATTAATCCTTAAATAGTTAATATACAAGTCTCAAATCTCCCCAGTTAGCTGGCATACAGAGTCGGGGAAAATGAAGTTTAGAGAGGGCTAAAGTAATAATAATAAAAAAAAAGCTGGTGACTTTTGCTCTACTTGTGATCATTTTCAGAATTGTGTTAGACTTCCAAAGCACCTTATCTATTTGCTGCCCAGTAGTTTTCTTAGCCAGTGGAGAGCTGGAGTCTCCTCAATATATGCCTACATGGTAATTGTTTTATTTGAAAACATTATTTAGGGTGTGGAATGATGCTGTCCCTCTGACTTTAATCATCCCTGGAGAGATTCAACTTTGAATTTTTAAATAACCACTCCAACGTTTCTTCCTTTCCCTTCTTTCATTTTTGGATGACATTTTCAACCTTGGATTAGTTAGTTTTCTCGGTTTACTTTTTATTAAATTGTAGTACTTAGGAGTAGCAATTTCTGAGTGGCAATGCTCTCTGACCTGTAAGTCCCTTAAGATCAGGCCTAAGTGCAGCATACAGCTTTACAAATAGGGATAGAAAGATGGTATTAATGCTGCATAACAGTATCAAGAGGTGAACCAGGGCAGATATTTCTTTTAAAAATCCTGCCACAAATAACTAAAACATTTTCCTCTTTCAAACAAAATTTTTTCCTTTCTGAAAAAGGAAGTCTGAAGGTTCAGTTAAACTACTATTTGTTTAACACTGGGCACTAAATTAAGCACAGAAAAATCTGTTTTGGTCTTCTCTAGTCCAGAATGTTTGAAGAGTGACCAGCAGAATCACTCTCTCAACAGTCTCTGATGTTGTCATGCTTTATGGCAAACGGCACTGTTTAAAGGGTTCTGGACTTCACAGATTCTTGTAATCCTTCTTCTGCACTTTCATGGCATTATGAAGGTCTGTTTGATTTGTCTTGCTAGCTGCAAGATCTTGATATTTAGGAATTATTTTACTTGTTGAGATAGCTGGGATGAATTTGACCTCTAGTTTGACAGGCTTCATTTGGCTAAAGTATGTGATATGATTATGGTTCTTCAGTTGGAGTGCAAAAAGTCATAGGAATGTCTTTAGCTGCATTGAAGAATTTGAATAAATATGAAAATGAGTTTGAAAATAAAATAGAACAGTACCCATTTTCAGCTTTTAACTGCAGTCCTCTGCACAAAAGCTTGAATTTCTGCAGACCAGAAGAATTAGCAGCTCTTTTTATTTTGTAACAATAATGTAACCAGCCAGGAGAGAGTTGAAAATCGGGGTGCATCTTGTGTTTACAGATCTATGATTCCTGATTTCCATGGATGTTCATAATATATAAGAAAGCAGATATTTACATTATATATTTTTAAAAATCAGCAGGAATGTCTCCCTGTGAAAGTCCAAAACCTTCTTATCACTGATCTGAGTAAAGGGAAATTAATTTCCCTTTATTAACAGAACCACCATTACAGTTATGGTGCAGAAGACAGTAATTAAAATATAGTTAATATAAGCCACCCTCATTTTGAAGCTGCCTCAGTTTGCAGCCCGGGGGTGAGCCAAGTAATTAAGTTTGGCTGAAGCACTGAAGGGAAGATACATCTTACCAGCTAAAATCCCAGAATGGTGTGGGCAGCACTGGCACAGCAGAAGGCTCCCCGGAGCTCCCAGAGCCCTGTTTGTGGCTCTGAGCGGATGCACTGCTCTCAGAGACGTTAATTTCATTAAACACCAGAGCTGAGTATTTTACATGTCAGACCATGGCCGTTCTCCAGGATGTCCAGCGCATCCTACAAAAGCAACGTCTCTGAATTCAGGAACCTGGCAGCTGAGGTGCCTCTGATGGCAAAAACACCCAGCTTGTTGCAAGATCAGGGCAATAAAGAGGAGTCACTTCAGGTGCAAAGCAGCAGCCTGAGTGATCTGTGGATGGACTGGGAATGGAAGACAGAGGAATATGAGCAGGTGGGGCAAAGCTGGCCTTGAAAAAACCCACTTTAATGGTGAAACAAGCACATGATCCTAATTCCTCAGGAAGCTGCAGGAAGTACACATCTCTAAGGCTTAAATTTTGTG
Source organism: Pomatostomus ruficeps (assembly GCA_013400735.1). Taxonomy (NCBI): domain Eukaryota; kingdom Metazoa; phylum Chordata; class Aves; order Passeriformes; family Timaliidae; genus Pomatostomus; species Pomatostomus ruficeps. The sequence goes on along the minus strand of VYZT01032573.1, from coordinate 26,903 downwards.
TGTGGAACTTGATGTTTACAGGGAAGATAAAAACATGACCAAAACATTCACACTTTCAAAAAATTGTGGATATATTTGTCTTCTCCTTGCAAGAGTTTGAGTGAACATTTCCAGTGTGACGGTCAGTGTCATTCCCATTATTTCAGTTCTGCCTGTTACATTACAGTGTTTCCTATATCATAGCTGTGATGTAAGATATGCTAGAAATATATGTATATGTACACAAGCGTATTGATTGGCATAAATTAATAATTTACTGACATTAAATTAAACTGAGTCTGCACTGAGAGTTATCTTCTATAATAACATCTGCAGCGTTGCATGTTGGGGTTTTTTTCAGACTCCAGAAGACATCATGGTATTAGCAAAACAGTGTAGGTTACTCCATTTCTTCACAATCCGTATATTTTAGTCCTATTTTCACCACAATTTTGTTCAGCCTTGCATTTGCAATGTTCTGTTAGGTGGTGTGAAACACTGTGTCTTCTAACTGAAACCAGTTAACACATCTGATGTGAGGAATCTAAGAGCATGCTTGTCTTGTTGAAGAAAAACTCATCCCAGGTCTTTTCTTGTGAAAAAGAACAGAAATAACCCTGGCTTCCTGGGCAACAAGTATTCTCAATAAAAGGACTTCTATTGCCTATGAATACATCTGAGGTTTTGCTGAGAGCATTCTGGCTGCTGCGTTTTTCTGTACTCAGTGTGCTCTCAGTAAGATACTTTGTTATAAAGTTCTTTGGGACACTGTCCATAAAGAAGTATGATACAGAACCAAATTCAGTTTTATTTATGTTACATAGAAAAGAGACATATCCTTGTGTTCACCATGATTTTATATTTATTTATTTTTTAATCTATTTGTAGGACAGTTAGATGTGGTATGACTGATGCATTCAAAACTGTAAGAATGGTTGCATGGAGCAGGGAAGGGACAGGCTTGTCTGCCAAGGTTTCACTGAAATACTGCCAACTTTCAGAGCGTTCCTACCAGAGAAGGAATTCAGTGTAAATTGTAGTGATAAAAATGAATAGTATAAAGAAGAAAAATCATGTCTAATTGTACTCTACAGTGCAAATTTACTTTACTGGTCTGGAATTTAGCTCCGTGCTAAATACGGGCTGCTATCTCTATTGATTTTGGGAATGACCTAAAGAATTCCATACCCAGGTCAGACCTAGCTGTACTCAGAGGGAAAGTGATAGGATGATAGGATAGGTCTGTTACAAACTTAGCACACTGGGTGGTTTTTGAGCTCACAGAGCAGTTCTTTGTTATGTGGAACCACAGCAATTGCTGGGCAATTTCTGTTTGTTCCCCTCTCTCCCTCCCTGTGTACTCTCTCATTCTACCCTGTCTCCCACACAGCTGATAACTGTTCTCACCAGTTCACAGGGGACAGTTCTGAATCTGTCTGGAGCAAAACTTAGAGACAACAGAAGAAATACTGAGGAAAATTTTCCAACATCAAGTTCATTGCAATGATTAGATCAGAAATGAAGAGGAATAATGAAAGCAAACATAACAGTGTACCATAGAACTGACATAAAATTTAAACTGCAAGAAACACAGAAACCTTAGAAAGTAAATGCTTCATCTAATAAGAGTGGAAATAGCCCTTGTTTGCATTTTTTTTAGTCAAATTGCTTATATGAAGTACAAGCCTGGTAGTCACTATGAAGCATTTGGCCAATTGCTTGTCACATACTTTACACTGTTTGAAGTTGAATCGTTTTAGCTGGATCAGTTTTACATCTATGTAAGCCCACAGATTTTCTAAAGGGACAGAGAGCATTAAAAATGCTGGAAATAAAACTCAAAATGTTTTTCTTACTACAAAGTTTGTGAGGAGAAAACTTTTTCACAGTTGAACCTCTCACTTTTAGTGTTCATCTTGGTTTACTCTGTAACTAGTCTCTGACTCTTATTTTAACAAGAAAAATGTGCATATTTTACATACAAGAAGAAGAAGAAACAAAAGTGAAATTCAAGCAAAGGTCTTCAACTGACCCTTTACCAGTTCACCAAACCTTGGTGAGAGGCAGACAACTGGAAATAGCTATTATGACCTGAGAAATAAAATGTTCACTGCATTTATCAAATGTTCACCCTTAGTTTTAGATTTCCTATTTTCAGATATTTATTGTTCCTGTATTTTTAAAAATTCTGTCTTCCCTAAAGTATTTTAGATCTTTATTACCTGTATATCTGCAAATCTGGCAAACACTAACAGCTACTTAAATTTTGCTGCCAAGTTGTTCTTTCAAGCTCAATTAGATCCATGTTATTTACTTTCAAATGGCAAAGCCCTTGGATGAGATTTAGCATCAAAGAGAGCAGAAGAAGACACCTGCATTCCCTGTTGCAGTGAAGGTGTGTGAAGGATACACGTGGGAGATGCAAGAAGGGCTGAAGATGAACTGTGGAGTTCTGATTGGGATGTGGAACAGCTGCTGTTTCTGGCTGCTTACAAAAGATCCTGCCTACTCTACTTTTCAGAGGAACTTGAACTCATGTTGCTTTGTCCATTTCACTTTGAAACTCCAGAAGTACAGACTGAGGAGTGTGTGTGCTTTCACAATATATGCTTTTCTTATGATGGGCTTTATTATTTTGCAAAACAATTCCCACCCCAGAAAAATTCATGGAACTACAAATACACTCTTTTGTTTTAGTATTTCTGTGCACCCTCAGTGAAGGCTGAATGGACAGTCTGTGGCGTGCAGAACACAGAGAACTGGTGCTGCAAATGCTTTTGTTCCTTGGGCCTTCTGCAAAGTGGGAAGCCATGTAAGGGATTCTCAATCAGAGCATACGGTTACCTTAAAAATATTTTCTCAATAGCAGAGCTTTAACTTATGAAAAACGTGAGAATATCCAAAGGGAAAATCTTTGGCTCTGCAGCTTCATATTTAGATTACCGTAGCTGGAAGTTAATTAGCCCTGCTAGCCTTTTTCTTTTGGGCTAATTAGTAAGAAAACTGGATATAAAAAGTCAAAGTCATTTTGAGAGAAAGAACTTCAACATTTTGTACAGAGCAGTCCCTTTGGAGGATATTATCTCCATAATGACCATAGGATGCTCTCCATTCTGACAGAATGGAGTTCTGCAGTCTCTGGACTCATTTAGACGACGTTTTAGTCATTAATGATTTCAGGCCTAGCTGCTTGCAATTGCCAGATGAAACCACATGACATGTTGTTTAATTATGCAATGATCAGCAGCCTTTACATTTTAATTAGGGAGCCACTGTAATGAAGCCGTCCCACTTTACATATGGCTTATTGGGCTGAAAGGTTGTCTTTACTAATTGGTTGTTTGGAAATGTAATTTTGACACAGCAATACAGGTAGACTTGTCTTCACTTCTAATGTGTTTCCTGATCTCTATTTTTGATTTGGCTAATTAGTGCTAATAATTTAAAAGCTGCATGGCATTCCAAAACTCCTGCTGTTTACTATATGTATGGTAGTTTTGTTAACAGATTTTAGTACTGTTATACATGGTGACATACTGCTAGTGCCTACTCACAATTTCTTTGGTTTTGTTAGATCACAGGGACTTTAGCATCACACTATTCTTTCAGTCAGCTGTGTGTGAAAGAGATTCCTGATGCAAGGAGTTTAAAGAACTATAATTTAATAACCATTTTCAGTAGTCTTTAGAGACTACTTGCATTGGAAAATGCATGATCTTTTGAGTTTAAGTTTTTCAATGATTAATTCATGAATATATCTTCAAGAATGCCAAGGTCTCCAAAATGATGAAAGCTTATCCTTTCATTGCTGTTTGTTTCATTTCAAATCAAAGCTGTCTTGTTTGTTTGTGTACTTTTAGAAATAATAGTCTGTTCTTTCCACAGGGTTTTTGATATAATTTTGACAAGTAAAAAAATTAATTTACATGAAAGAATCAAATAGGTAAAGTTTTCATCTCCCCCTGCATTATATTGTGCGATAGAATAAGCGGAACCATTTCCCAACCTGTTCCACCAATCCAGCCCACATGGTATGTCTCTTTCCTATTTTGTGCTGCATTTTATTTGTAACAATAAAGTAGACAGAGTTCATCTTAGTTCCTCTCAGGGATGGCTGTTTATGAGGATCCTAGCTCAAAAATATTTGTCTCTCTGTCCTTTCTCCCTTAAAGCTATTTTTGCTTACATCCAGTTGGACAAAATAGGAGTTGCTTCATTTAGTCAAGTGACTCAACAGGAGTGTTTCAGGCAAGCCTTACCTCTGCTCACTTGTTAGAGCTCTCTGCTGGCCAGACTAACACAGATTAAACCCAGGGTGACTTTCACACAGCATTCCCAACCCTTCTTTTGCCAGCCTTCCAGAGCACTCCTTTAGGTTTTCTATTCAGCAGCTTCTGACAGCCATGCAGACTTTAGATCCAGAGGAGTTTTCTAAAAATATTGTTTCATTTCAAAGATTTCCTGTGCATTTCAGAAAATCAATCCCATAATTCTCATTTGTTACTAATGTAAAGGTGTTAGAGTGGGGAAAAATTTTGCTGTGTATTTTTATTTTTAAACAAAGATTTAAGCATGATGAAATTATTTTGCCACACTGATAAATATTAGTAACAATCTCTCAACTGTGAGAAATCTAACAAGAACTTTCTCCACCTGCTATCTGGTAGTCAAATCACCGTCTCCTGTATCACAGACATGGATGTGCATCACTATTGTCTTCAGCCAAGACATCCAGATTCCTTACTAGAAGTGAATAATGTTTGTACAAGGTAAAAGGTTACCTTGATAATTGCTTCCTCTGCTTAATACTTTTTTTGTATAAGACTTTATTTTGTATTGGTAACTTGGCTTTTTCAGCATTTTTTATATTCTTTAAACATTTATTTGGAATTTAGAGAGATGCCTTTAGTGAGCTTGTCTTTTTAAAAGGTAGTTATGACAGGGTACAGAAAAGAGGATAGCAATGTGAATAAATGTGGCCACTTTATTTTCTTGAACATGTCAATATGTCTTATATAAACCTACACTTATTTACCCTGGTAAATTTAGGACTCTTTTTTTCATCTTTCTAGCTTTGCAGCTTGATGTTTCCAGAACATTCGAAATTATAGGCCCAAAGATGAGGATCATTAAATTTGTATGAAAAACTGAATATCAAACATAAATAATAGCTGGATTTTTCAGTAATATGAAGGTCTTGGAAGACTGATCATGCAAAGAACAATCTTTGCAAAGGAGCCCTCAAGTGATATGAGGTCTCTGGAATGATAAGAACCATCCCTTTGCATTATGGAGAGATGAGCATTTGATTAGCAGGTTTTCAACGTCATGCTGGCTGTATAGATTTTGATATCAGAGTGTAATTCTTTCTTGGGTTTTCTGGTCTTTGAGGAAAAGCCCCACAATTAAAGGCAGGCAAGTACCCATCAGGTATGTAGATGAAGTAGATAAAGGTACTCGAATCACTACCTGGTGATTTACTGATAATTATGTCTGCCTTTCAGGTTTTAACTCCATTTGCCAGAATAGATTTAAGTTAAATACTTTTGAATTCAAAGTAACTATCTAAATTAAGACTATGTTGCCAAATTTTTAGTGGTTGCATTAGGATTTTTATGCTCTTGAATTTTAATAGTGCTATATCAGCATAGCTGGTAAAATATCTGAGAAGCATGAACAGGATTATTGTTCCCTATGGTTGGCTCAAAATATTAAGTATTCAGCCTATATCTTATTTGTGCACTGCACAGCACTATCTGGCATCAGAACAAAACGTGATCTGTTTGTGACCCAAGTGAGGGATGGGGATACCTCAAAGGACTCAGCTGAAGTCTGCCAGCCCCCATGGGAACAGTTCTGTGCATCTGAGTTCGGTTTGAGCCCCAGTGCACCTGGATGGTTGTAGGGGATACATGTCAGTGTCTACAGCCAGGTCAGTGAAGAATGACAGCCAGGCAGCAGAACAGGAGCAGGAAATGTTTGCCCCATGCAGAAGTGCAGGAATCCATGTCCCACACCCCGCTGAGGGGACATGTCCACCACGGCGGGAGGAACACTCGCTGCTCCTGCTGCTCAGCAAGGCTGGGCTGCTGCTGTGAGAACGAGAGGTTCCCGTGGCTTACAGCTACTGGTCAGGCACCTGGGTAGAGATAACTCTAAAGCCTGGCATTGACTGGGAGCTGCAAGTGGTTCTTGGTCATGCTAAGCCTCTCTCTCCAATCTGTTTCCCTCCTTTTTGCCAGATAAAGCAGAGTATTTGATAATATACAAGTTTTTCCCAGGGTATTAAATCCACGTGACTCAGAAGATAAGGTGTTAGTATGATAAAACAACCAAAATGGTGTGTCTTGCTAACTACTGCAACTACTGAATTTTAGTTTTAAACTCAAAATAGATGGTTTTGAAATAGTAATTTCTGTTTAACTGGTTAAAGTGTTTGGCATATTTTAAAAGATGATTAATGGCATTATCACCTACTATACATCCTTAAATATATTTATGGTATGAATTCTCTCTTATTTGGGGAACCTGAATGGTAAATATTAAGTTTAAAGCTAAATATTAAAAAGAATTGATAACAAGCATAGCAGTATGACCCCATGGTATCCCACAGCAGTTCAGTGAGTCATGGTTTATCAGTACTTGATTGAATTAAGCCTGTAATTGAATTCCCTATCTAATTCCTGCAAGATTTCTAAGTATCTCATCGTAAGTTCCATCTTTCTTTTAAAAATGTGTTTCTAATTTTTTTACTGTACTACACAACCAAAAGGCCTCATGTTTGCTATAGTGTGTTAGTATGAACTGGTGCACTTAAGTCACGGAGAGTGATTTTTATACATCCTGAGCTACCTACATTCTTATTTATTTATCGAGTGAACACTCATCCCCATAATATGAATATGAGTTTCTGTTGTATCACTGTTTTACAAATGGAGAGGAGAAATGCAAGCACATTAAATGTGTCTCTGCAGAGACGCGTGGCAGAGCAGAGTCCTGGATTGACACCAGCTAAGCCTGTGCCAGAGCCCAGGGCAGCAGAAAGCTCAGGGCAGGGTTTTCTGGCTTCAGAGGCTTCTGCTCCAGTCTTGCTTCTCAGATCCTTGTGTATTTCCACGGCAGTGCAAGACAGTCACCGCACAGCAGCCCCTCCTCATTACAGCCTGGCTACACGTCCACGGTGACTTCTAAGTCACACACAGCCCTTTGTAACAGAAAACAAGGCACAAAGGCACAGCCACATCACGTAAATTGGGGCCTGGATCAGTCATTTCTCTCCTTAGAAATACCTGAGAGTTACAGCATATTCACCATGGTGTCCAAATATTCTGCAGAACCAACAGTAAGCCCTGCAGATCTATCTGCTGGATGCTTGGTGGGAGATCAGCTTTCAATTCCATCTTATGTGCTCTTCCCCAAAAATACTTGGAAATCTTAGGGATTAAGTCTCTGACAGGTGGTGAAATTCTGCCTTTTGTTGTTTTACAGAAATAAGTCTGACAACAAATAGATATGGAAATATGTGTTTGTTGTGTAAAGGGAATGGGACAGGAATTAGCATCAGAACTACTTTGAGAGTGATAGAGACACCTTGAATACTTTCAGTTTGTACGAAGAAAGATGCTTCTCATTACAGAACTGACCTTGATATATCTCAAAATGAACATGGTGGGGGTCATTTATACCAAGAAAGCTTTGGGCCATCAGGATGAAAACAAAATAATAAAAAAACCCCTTCTAACAGACGAGAGTCCTTGTACTGAGATACAGGTGTAGTGTCCTGAAAATTAAAATTCCAGTCTGTTACTTATAAGAAGAATCTGCTGCTGTAAAAAAGAGCCTTTTTGATTCTTCATATGAATTACTGACTGTTAACTACAATTCTCATTATCTGGCTCCCTTTCTTTAACTCTTGTGAATACCAGCTTGTATTAAATTGTCTTTTTTACCAACTGGGGGGTGGTGAAAAAGCAGTGGCTAACAAACATTGTCACTAAAGGTTGTTCTTATTGTTTGAAGCTGTTAGTTACATAGTTAATTACATCTCAGCTATTTAGGACAGTTGACTTCATGTTAATCCAATTAAATATTTTAAGCAGTGACTTTATTTAAATAACATTTTTCTTCCAGCACAGCTGCCCCTGATTTGACAAAATAATTTTACTGCATGATGTACTTTGCTGGTACAGAGAGTAGCTGGACCAGCTAGTTTCAGAAAATACAATATTTATTTTAAGAAATTCACTTTTCTGTTAATATTTTATTTTTTCTGCTTTATACTTTCCTAATTTTATGTGTGATTTCTAATAGCTAATATATGTCCTTGCTGCTGCATCATAATAAGACAATATAGTAGCTGATTAAAAATAAAATAACTGAAATAATTTTAACATTTGTAAACACATGAAAATAAAACATTTATATTACTCATTTTTCAGGTATTATATTGCTGACATTTATTGCAAAAAAGGTATTTTGTAGAGATATAATGAGGGCAGGGAGCAGCCTGGGGCACTGAGTATGCCAGCGGTTCCTCCAGCAGGACAGAGCAGTTTCCTGGTCAGTGCCCTGTGCAAACCACGAATGCTGACCAAAACACAGTGAACTAAAGGCTCATTGTAGCACAGGAAAGGGGCAAAAGCCAAACCTTGCTTTTTGCACAAGCTTTAGGTTTTATGCTACAAGCTGGTCTTGTTGGAGTAAGGAAAAAAATTAAACTTAGTCTTACTTTTTGGAAGTGAGTTTTTAATAGGAACTTCTCCATAAGATAGTGTGAGTTCCTAGGTTTATTTCTTTCTGAAAATGGGGACTTTTCTTGCCTGACAAAAGATCATTTTTCACCTGTGTGTCACTATAGGTTATTTAAATAAGTTATCTAATTTACATATGCAAAAATATTAAATAAAAAATCTTTTATAGTGACAAGTACAGGTGAGTTAGAGAGACCTTTAAAAGTAGCATAGTTTTGAAACATCGGTGAAATTTTTCTAACTCAAGTCCATGTTAACGAGAGGATAGGTTCTGAAGATTGGTTCAGGTAGAGAACTCAGGGAATTAATGTATTTTTACACAGTTTGAAAAGAAGAGCAACAGACCAACCTTTGGCTGGACTTGATCTTAGAGATCTTTGCCAGCTGTAACAATTCTGTTATTCTATGGCTTTCTACAGTAAAGCACAGTAATTAGAACCATCAACAGAATAATGCCACAGCTCATACCCCTCTGTTAAAGAAGCTATTAAAGTCAAAGTTTGAAATGTACTGGACTGTCTTTTAAAAGCAATATTTTGAATTCTGGCTCAATGAATCTTTTGAGCACATGCTTTATTTTAAGTATATTCTTGAAACAAAGCAAATTCATCAAAATTTACTGCTGAATGGGAATGACCCAACAAGTATGCTATTGTTCTTGGTTTCTTTGTTTGTTTATCTAATCAGAACCTCATTGTTCTTTTAATTGGTGTTATTTTCTGAATGTAATAATTTTCCATTTTCACCGAAAATTAGCATGGGAAGCATCAGAAAATAATATATTGTTTCTGCACTTCTCAAACAATTTGGGACCTATTTGCTGAATAATATTTTAAAGAAAATGGGTATTTTTCTAACTAATAAATACTTCTTGTGATTCTTCAATTCTTCAGAGAAGTGCTTTTGCTGGGTTAGTTGACTTAAAGGTTTAGCAGATCTGTACCAATAAACAAGCATGTTGGGCATGTTTTTTGATGAACTTCAAAGATTTAAGCACTCAGCTTTAATTACTGATGGTTTTAGCAGCAGCACAATAACGATGGGCTCCTGCTTCACTAAATCAAAGAAATGTGACTGAGGGACTTCTGATCCAATTGTTCTCATTTAGTTCAGCTCTCACAAACATGGCTGTAAAATATCATTGTGGCTTGAGTTGACATGAAACACCATTGCCATCAATCAAATAAATAAAAAAAACCTGTGAGAATCAATACATAACACAAACCTGGTAGTTCCAGCCACTTAATCAACTGCACATATTTGTGTTTCGTTTCCCTCCTGCCACTTTTTCTCTCCAACTTCTACTTTATTTTTTTTAAGCTGTTGTCATTCTGCAACCTAGTAAAGCTTAGCAGCTGTTGAGATGAAAGGATCAATATTTCCCAATGAGGATGATCTGAGAGACACTGTTCCTGTATAGCATTCAAGTGCTAATGTTACTGAGGAAAGCTCTGTACCTTTTAGTTGTTCAGTGCTAATAACAACCTTTTGTCTCCCTGCTGATACGATTATGCGCACTATATTGAATAGTTATGATGGTGTGGCTTGTCAGCATTCCAGGGTTCTGCCAGGGACCCGGCTCTATGAACCCATTCAGAGCAGCAGAGCAGGTTTAATGGGTAAGTTGGATGAAGCATGAAGCCAGCTGGTGTCAGCTGCCTCCTAACAATTGTAATATGTATCAATCACTCAGCATGGATTTTTTTTTATTGGTATATTTTGATCTTCGAGGTCTTATACCAATAAAACATAATTACTGGGATTTAAAGGGGCAGCATTATTTAGAGGGAGGAGATGAAATATTTCCTGAATGGATAATCTTCAACATTGCCACCTCTACTGATAAGAAGATAATTCAAAGGAAATTGCTGGAACCAAAAAGAGCTTCCTGTCATTGGATTCTGCAAAGAGAGAATCCAGTGCATAGTTTCTACAGAACAGGGGGGTTCTTAAGAATATACTTTTAATTTTTTTAAAGCAATGTAGCTTCAGGTTAGAAAACTGGTTGAAAATACCCAACAGATTATCTTGGAATTATCAGATCACCAGATCACTAAGAATATTGGTTAATATAATGCCAGTAATTTCTTTTTCTGTAATATAAATCTGATATCAATATTGTATGTCTGATATGGATATTTTACACAGCCTTTTATGTTTAATGTGAGATTGTACAAAATCTCACATTAAAAAGCAACATCCTAATGAAGCTGATTATTGTGCCACCATTACTTGTATTAACTATGTTGTAATCTATCAAAATGAATGTCAGCCATGTCAAAACCAAAAAACCCTTCCTGAAATTTTGTCTGAAGTGCCTTCATCAAAAATCAACCACAAACTACCCCATGTACTGTAAAAGGTGTAATTCAGTCCAGACAAGATGTTCAGAGTTTTTGCATTGCCGTGTTGAAGGCAAAGAAGAGGAGGAGACAAAAATGTTGTAGCCAATTAGCGAAAATGGTACAATTGGTGCATTCTAAGCTTGATGGGCTCATTAAGCATTAAAACTCCTTGACATTTCCCTGTTGTACTGATAAATAGGAATGAACAGTTTGCATTTTATATTTTACTAAATTGTATGTCTTTCTGGCTTCTTCATCTATCATGTTTTACATGTTTAATTTTGCATCTATTTCATTGGAAAAATCAGCACTAAAGATTTTTTGCCCTTCTACTAATTATCTTCCTTTGCAAAACTCCTAGTTTTGTATCAATGATATTGTTTGGTTCTAAAGTGCAATAGTTAATGCTCATTGTTAAATTGCCAAAAGGATACAGACTAATTTAGCATGTCACGGCTGCTTGGTGGAAATGCCATCATTAGTGATCCATGAGTTGTAAAGAAAAATAGAAAAGAAAGAAGGCCAATAGTCTCCTAAACACCCCAAATGATGCTTAGAAGTCCATTTTTATTAAAGGACTTTCAAATGGAACCTTCCTTGACATAGTTAAATACATTAAAATATCATCTCTAAGTGGAATTATAACTGCATTGATTTAATAAATAGGAAAGAACAAAAGGCAGATGGTGAATGAGATAGTGTTAGCCTTTTTATACTAATGAAATTAACCTCAGGACTACCTTTTTGTACTATTCCAAGTTCAAAAAAAAATCTGCCTGGATTGGATATTAGTGGCATGAACCGATGAAAAAGCCCCTTACGTTTTTTCCTTTTATTTTTCATTTGCATTCATAAGTAATTCATTCAAAAATCCCTTTTGATTTTTCAAATGTGTTCTCTCTCTCTCTAAGAGGAAAGCTCCTGATATGTCCTTATTTTCTCTAGGTTTTTAAAGATCATCAGCAGGCCAATAATTGCTGACTTCTGTATTAGGTGTAAAGGGCAAGGCTCTGGTGGCAGAGGTGGCTGCAGGGGTGGCCTCTGTGGCAGGAGTTCAGGGGCTGCCCTGTGCCAGACCTCAGCAATAGACAAACCAGTGGCCAAAGCCTATTGGAGGAGTTTGTGGCACCTCTGTGAAAACATTTAAGACAGGACAGAAGAATGGAGGGAAGAGGGAACAGAGGAATCAACAGGAGAGAGGAACAGCTGTCGATGGTAGGGCATGCACACCCCAAGGGACTGTGGCTCCGGGCTGAGCCCATGCTGGAGCAGGGGTAGCCCCAAAGATACTGGGCTGTGGATAAGCCCACACCAGAGCAGGTTCATCCCTGAGGGGACTGTGTCCTGAGGAGGGCCCATGTGGAGCATAGGAACCGAGTGAGGAACAAGGAATAGCCAGGAGAAAGCTCTGTACACTGACCTTGGCTGTCTGACCACCCATGGCCTCCCTGGGGGGTCTGAGTGTACCCTACAGCCATAACAAGGGAGGCAGGACAGGGGCCTGGAGTGAGCTGATAAAGTTGGGCCTGGTATTTTCCCTAAGTAAACTTTTGTCTTCTTTGTTTGCCAACACCCAAATCAATAATCAAATATTTATGTTACTGGCAGTAAATGAATTTGCTCTGACTGTAAGAGGTGTTTACCTTTTGGCACCTTTTTTTGACACATTACAATAGTCAGCCAGTAGTTAGATAAATGTGTGGTGCTGCAATAACAATTTTTTTTTCTGATCTAGCACAAAAAGTAACTTATAAAATGATCTATTAATTATAATAAGACTACTTTTTACACTTCTGGAAGTCTAATGGGACTTAAAGTTACGATTAGCACGATTAGCTTTCATGCTGGACAGACCATAGTAGTCAGTGAAGTGCTGCAGAAACTGCAGAGGTTCTGTTCCCATGCTTTATTTGTTGTTCCCATGCTGAGGGCCTTAGGCTGACTTTATATTCCTTGTATTCTACCGTGTAGGATGTATCCAGCTTACACAATTGCTCTCATTCAGGTATATGGAGCTGCCAGAGAATGTTCAGTTCCAACACCTGTGTGAGACACTGAAGAAAGCTTCCAGGAGCACTTTGAGAGTTGCTTCTTGTGCACTTTCCAAACCCTTGATACTCCTGCAGCAACATGAGCTCCTGTAAATGACTACACGGCCCTTAGCCATGTTCTGTGTCATTATGAAATGACAGGGTTGTGGGCTGACATGAACAATTCTTTATGAAAATGGGGGCAGGTGGCTGAATAAAAGCATAATGTTTTTATTCACTGTTTTAGAGGCTTCAATAAGTGTTAAATTGCAAGGAAAATTTAAAAACCCCAACAAACCACTTGCTGCATTATTTATTTTGGAGGAGTGTATTTTTTTTACCCTTTAAAATTCTATTGCTCTATCATAATGTCTATTACTACAGCTTTGTCTGTGGGGATTTCTCACTATGCTCTTTGCATTATCACAGACATACTTGGCACCACTAACATGATATTAAACTTCAGATGGTAGTTGGGTACTGGGTCATACCAGTAACACATGATTTGACCTAAATGCATGAATTTCTATGTGGTGTTTTTCTAGTACAGACTCACACCCTTCCGAACAGCTGAGCATGAGTGTCTATTGACCCTGGCATGCATTCCATTCTGACAGCAGATCTTAGAGATGTCACTGGAGCTGCTGAAAAACTGCCTTTATTTTATGCAGCATCCTGACCAGTCACGCTGGGATCTGAATTTGCTGACATTGAGTGCAGTGAAATCAATACATTAAAATTTTACATTTCTGCATCTACTGTGAGATGGAAAGCTTTCAAACAACAGTAGCCCTCCATCTGAATGCGGTACATGCACTAGATCAAAGTCTAGAACTAACCACAATACATTTACCAGAGTGTAGATGTACAGCTAGATATAGATATCCTGATGGATAGGATACATGAATTTCTTACCTTTTAGGTTTGCTTCATACTGACTGAAAATATGGACAATAGACTAATGCACACTAGAATGTAGAGGTCTTCCTAATGTAAACCCCAAACATTTTCAACGGTGCATTTATTCATCACTAAGCAGTATGGCATGACTTAAGAGCATAATTTTTGAGAACCTGTCCCACCTCCCCCTGGCATTTCCCCATTTCCCCCCTTCTCCTGTTTATTCCTCTCTTATCCTTTTCCATCACCTTTTCTTCTTCTTCTTCATCCTGTCTTCTGTTATTTTCTTTCCTCTTTTCTGACCTTTTTTTTTTCCCATGCTCTCTACTTACACCTTCTTTTTGACATTTCTCGTCTCTTTCTTTCTTTTTCTTTCTCTTTTTCTTTTTCTTTTTCTTTCTCTTTCTCTTTCTCTTTCTCTTTCTCTTTCTCTTTCTCTTTCTCTTTCTCTTTCTCTTTCTCTTTCTCTTTCTCTTTCTCTTCTCCTTTCTTCCTTTTTCTTCCCTGCAGCATCCCTTTCTCTCTCACACACACACTTCCCCTGTCTGCTCCCTTCTCCTGGTGCAAAACAACCACCTTTTACATTATGGTAACTCCATTTATCTCCTTGAAAATTATCCCAACTTATCTTACATTCCACTTCTTAAAAAATATTATTTCTATCACTTAAAGCACCTGCATATCATTATGCAGTTTCTGTATTTTTCTTGGAAAACTTTTCATCATATGCATGTCTAGGAAAGACATGCAAAATATTTACCCGCCATGGTGTGCATCTAACGATACAGCATCTTCTCCCTATTTTGTAAAGAGGGTGAAAACAGAACCAATCCAGCTCAGGCAATGGAATCTATTCTCTTAATACTAATTTTGATTCTCCTTCCTCACTATCTCATACTTAAGGTTAATGGACACTTGTATTTCAGCCAAGAATTGTCTCTAGTAATCACAGAATTGCAAAAAGAAACCATTTGAAGGTGTTTTCTCTGCCTTCCTGTTTTAGATGATCTTTTTCTTAGTGCTGTGTTCTCTTTTTTTACGGTGGCTGTATTCATCTGTCATTCTGCTTAAGCAGTCACTCTTTAGGTCTTGATTACCCTTGCTTTGGGCGATCCCTTCTCTTTTAAATAATATGATGAAAGCAGATCCAGTGAGGCTTACACAATGAGACCTTTAAGGTGTTGCTCAATCCTATCTGCTCTTGCTGAGACAAAGATTGGTCTCTTCTTTTGCAGGATTCATGATCACAAACACAGCTGTTATTCTTGTAAAAATAGCCTATGATGCAAATACCTGATAACTATATCAACGTAAGGGACTGGCATAGCTCTTTCTGGTGCTGCTTGATTTACTATTAAGAGAAATGTTTGTTGGTTCCAGGAAATAAAAACATTTCAATTGGGAGGCTCACTGGAGTAATTCTGGACAAACACTGTATTGCGTCTTAACACACTATTGATTAATTTCAATAGAAAAAAAACCCAAAAGAAATAAAAATTTTAACTGTGTTTTACTTAAATTGATAATACTCGATATACTTGGGCAGGCTGGTTCATGTTCCTCAGCTGAATATTTGTGGATGAACCCTGTGACAGTTCTGGGGTCTTCAGGCTGGGTTTGTAACTAATAGTGATGGAAACAGGATAAAACCCCACAGGTTTGTCACCTAGTTCCCAGTGACAGCCAACAGCAGTTGTGTACCTCTCTGAAGCCATTGATTAAAACCTCTAAATACCTCTTAAATGTGTGTTGCATGTTGTGAATAGTTCTGATATTCTGTTATGTGGCTGTATAAGTAATTTAAATGGACAGGACTGACTGGACACCGCCACAAGCTGGGATGACGAGTCCCAGTTTGTTTTAGCATCTTCTCTGGGTTTGGAATTGGGGTTGTAAAATCTTCAACTGCTCCACATCAAATCCCTCCTTCTGTGAAGTGTCTGCCTGACCAGCAGAGACACTCCTGGGCCTCCCTCGCAGGGAGAGTGTGTGTCACCTGTTAGTGCAAAGATGCTTTACAGAGTCCCTTCCAGAGGGGTTTGCGTCCTTCCTTTCTATCTATATAATCCCAGTCAGAGCCTAGCTCTTGTGTAATCAGTTTCTGAAAATAAAATGCTTACAGAGCCTTAGTGTATTTTTTTGCACTCCTAAGCTTGAAATGAAAAAAATATTGCTATTCAGAAGTGTATCTCTTTCTAATGCAGTTTAGGCATGTGCTTAAAATCTATTTATTGGAATGGACTCTGAAGAGGTGACTGAAATTAGCACATTCTTTCAAATTTTAATGCTTTGATACCTGAATTTATGGAGCTAAGCCAAGGGATTTTTTTTTTCTACTGGTTTTGTTTAGGGAAGGTTTCCAAGTTTCCCAGAACTATATAATCGCTGAGGTGTTTATGTTTTGCCATGTGGTTATTGACCAGAAAAAGAAGACAAGAATAAATTTGAAGCCAGGAAAAAGAATGAGATTGGTACAAGTAGGAAGAGAAAAAGTTAAATAGGAATACTGAATAATGTGAATTCCTAAAATGAAAGAAACTGTATAAATTTCCTCCTGCACTTTTTGAAAAATCTTTTTAAAATATAAAAAGAAGCAACAATAAGTTGTACCTAGGTTTTTGTGGGAAACGATGAGATTTTACCTGATAGTGAAGTTTCCACACGAGAAATGCAAAGCTAGATAGAAATAGCAGGGTTTTGTCTTAGGTGAAGTTTACAAACCCGCACAGCCATGTCTTTTGTCTTTGCTTTGAGGTGCTTGTGCAATATAAATATTGCAGAAATAAAACTTTAACACAGCATAAGACTCCTCTGATGGCAGCTGCCATCAGCTCCTTACCTGTGTTATCTCTACAGTGGCCTCAGCTTTTAAATAGTTCTTTCATTGGAGAGGAAGGAAAGGTCAGCGATCTCTTATTGTTCAACACCACCGAGGGGTTTCCGGAGATTGGCAGCCGGCAGAACCTTGCAGGGAAAGTGCTGCCAGCACGGGCTTGCATAGATCAGCATTTCATTACAGAAATAGCAAAGGACTGATGTATTTTCTAGGTCAAGGTGGAAAAAGTTAAATAAGGATACTGTCGACTTGAGAAGGGGAAGGTGGCTATTGTGTGCAGTATTGCACCAGCTGTGGATGGGCAGTGTGAGCCTCTTGTCTTTCATTATATAACAATGCTTCAGTATGTCTTCCCTGAAACCCATTGTGTGTTTGGATATACCAGAGGAGCTACAAGTACTTCTCTTAAAGGATTTTAGATTATTTCGTTATGATTTAGAGGAAAAAAAACCACCAAAAACCTAGTTTAGTAAAAGCTTTAAAGCATTTGCTTTCCCCCCCCAAATGTTCTTCATAATCCCAGCATCCCAAATGAGCTGGTGGAACTGAGGGTTCCAGGGATGTGACTTAGGAAGCTGAAGATATCAACAGGAAGAATGGCTTCAAAGACAACAGGATGGTGTCTCCAGATCTGTCAGTTTAGAAGGCTCAACAGTAACAAAAAGCATTGAAAGGCCATTGATAGACCATTTAAATCCTTCTTTAAGACAACTGTTTCTGTCCTCTACTTATTCTTCAGTTTTGACTATTTCTTAGTTGTTTTACTTTTCTGAAAGTAAGAAAAATGAAGAGGTTCTGTCATTAAAAAAATCATAAGAGTAATTGTTGCTGGTAGTTTATCAGTGCAGTGTAATGCCAAGCAACTTTTAAAGTGGATTTTGGCAAAATTTCGTGAAAATAATTCCTTTTTCAATAGTATTACAAATAATTGTCTTTCTTCTATGTGCTTTTGCTCCTCCTTTGTAGAAAGAAGCAAATGAGGTTAAAATAGCATTTTGTTTACTTAGGATAGTTGTTTGGAGACTGAAATTTCAAATTTGCACAATTCAGAGAGAACCTGTGTAAATGTGACAGGGACACGAATGCCAGGAGCTGATCCTTTGCATTCAGAATTCTTCTCTCAAGGCGGTTTTGATGCAGAGCAGGTGGCTTGGCAGACAGAGCTCCACCTGGATAAACCATGGGACATCAAAATCGCCATTACCTACTGACGTGCAGGAACCACAACAGGAAATTGAGGAGAGGTACGAAAACCTTTTTGCTACAAATTCAGAAACTCTTCTGCTAAGGTGGACCAAGGAAGAGATGATAAATTTCTTGTTTGGGTTTGTACTGAAGGTTTCTTAATTTTCTTTATTTTTACTTTAATTATTTTTGTATTTAATTTCTTACATTGTTAATAAGTTTTGGATTATCACAAAAGCAAAATATGGGCAGAAAATTTAGAATATATTTGTGTATTTGTGATTACAGAAAAAGGAGAGCTGCAAGTGTTAATTCTGAGGTCAGTTCACAATCCTCATCAGGTGAAATCTGGACAGGTTACGTTACACAGATGTGGGTACTCTCTTTGGAATAATTGAAAATAAAACTTCTTTTTTTAAGTTGAATGTATTTCAAGTTTTAGAAAATCCCATTTTATACTTAGTCTTTACAAAAAATCAGAGTCTTTGTCCACAAGACAACTTAGAGTTGTCACCAAGCTGCCAGATAACAAGCTTATATTGTTCAGGAAAATATATTACAATTTTATCTACTTGTACTGTTCAATAAAACATTAGTATCTCAGCATTTTTATTTAACAATAGGCAACCTTAGGCCAGTAATTATGCAACAATTATAATAATAAAAACTGTCCCCTGCTGCTCACCTAGAAACAAGAATATATTAAACCAGTACTAACCATCTAAAAGGAAAGCAACAAACTACACTCATTTTTAATGCCCCTGCAGTGCACCATGGGAAGCTAATAATTCACCCTCTAATTAGTATCCCTTCTGCTGCTGTTGGCGCAAGGACAGACAAAGAGGCATCCGCTTCATTACAAACTTGCCTTGGTAATCTTTAAATGTCTTTCTTCTCTGCAGGTTGAATGCATGGAACAGGGGCAAATAGAATGTGCAATTAAAAGAGGTTTGCTGGTATCGCTAGTGTGACCATGCATCCCAAGTCTAATGAGCGCACTAAAAAGTGCAAAAAAACCCCCATTTGAATGGACTCATTCTCTTTTTTGGCTATATCATAATTCTTCCTTCTTTTCCTTCATTAGTGTCTACATTAGCAGAAAAAAGGGAATACACCATTGGGGTAAAGATTTGATAACTTCATGGCATACCTGTAATGACAGTGTTGTTTAGACTCTGAGCAGTGGGTAAATGTTATAATTCTACCTTGAGAAAAAGTGAATGACAGTAGGCCTTAATTAATGCCTGAGAAGATTGAGTTTAATTGTTTCAAGAAGAGTGTATCAATTTTAATACATTTCTCTTTTAAAAACCAGAATGATTTTGCCACAGGGCGCTAAGGGTTTGAAATATGCAGAGCATTTCTACATAATTTTTAGTACTGTGGAGATCATAGTGATCATACTATTACAGTGATGCTTTCCTTTAACTGTCTTGTTTACACATGCACAGTGATTTTGTTGATTAATTTTAACTTATTAAAGAAAGTGTTACATACCTGAGGATATTTTCAACTTGCCAATACACAGCTGATTCTAATTATTATGGAGAAATTTTAGTTTGCACAGTGGCCTGCTGGTGCTGTCAGAAGCAGGGCCAGCAGTGTACTGGACAGCTCTCGGACCCTGTGCTCTGGTTCAAATATGGCTTCAATCGGTTGTGTTATTTCTACATCATTGTGGGGTAGCGATCTCTGTAAAGCCCATTAAGAGACACAACTTCCTGCTTTTATATTTTTTAACTCCACAGAGTCATTTTGTAAGGCCATATGTCCAGAGTCTCAAATGAGACCTTCTCTGGCATTCTGGCCAAAGGGAAGTTGTGCTTTATTCGTGTTCTGCCTCTCATGGCACTTTCAAAGTTTAATGCAGGGAAATTCTGCTTGGCTTTGTAATGACTAATGGCAATTATTATACTAGTAAATATATTACAGTTATAAATATTGGTAAATACATTTGTATAGATTCCAGATTCATAACAGTGATATTTTAATGATATTACTTTATTTATTTTTTGGCCTTAATTCTCAGAAATATCACTATTCTGCAGAAATTAATCATGTAAATCAAATTAACATTGATAAATTTTAATCTCGAGAACATGTATTTCTAAACATTGATCAAGATAATAAACAGCTTACAGAAGGTTTTCACTCAAGACTGGGGTTGCATTTTAAAAACTATTATTGACTGCTTTCAATTTCTACTATAAATACAATATTTTTCTTAAGTGCACCACATGTTCCTGTTTGGTGAAATGTGAGATTTTTCTGAGGAAAAGACGAAGTCTAGAATTACTTAATGTCTAAATTGATCACTACTTTCAGGAAATTAATTTTGTTTGTTGATGAAACCCTTGGCATGGCAGAAAGCACAGAGGAGGTGTTGCTAAGAACTCCTGTATATTTGTGAGACAACTTTCTTGTGTGCTGCACCATATTGGAAAGGCCATACCCCATTTATAAAGCTGTAAAATTGTTGTTGGGAAAGACAGAAGGCAGCAATGGACTCCACATCATCAGCGTTCTAGATTAGGTTTTCAGTACATCTGAATTCTGACAGGTTGCCTTCAGCTGCCTCCACGGGCTTTAGAACCTAGTCCTGTGCCCACTGAGTCACTGACAGCGTCCTCTAGAGGTTTCCATACAATTGGCTTCAAATTCTAGTTTCCACAGTGAGGCTAAGAATGAACAAACAAAAAAGAAAATGGAATAGTAGTTAATAAAGCAGATAAAAGATAGGATTTTGACATCATTCCTAAGTAGCTTTTTAAAGAGATCTATAGTTTTCATAATGATCCATTGTTCTTCCATATCCCATGTCTCAATTAAAAAATAATTTGCTTTGTGGTATGTAATATATAGTAGACACCTGAGAAAAGGATAACTAAAAGTATAATTACTGTTTCTTAAGGTAACCACTTTCAGAAGCAACCCTGCAGCAGCAAGGTAATGCAACATTACGCTAGTTTTTTGTACACTATAGCTTCTACATTCCTTATATATTTTCAGGAATGCTCTAGGATATACCACATATTGGCCTAGTACACAAAATTAAAAAGCTTAAACTGCTACATTCAACACTGCTGTTTATATTGCTCAAATAATTTAAAGAGTACAGGGTTGCAGAATGTTTAGAACATTTTAGAGTTCTGAAAAAAGAGGAAATAAATCCTTAAAATTTTATGATGATATTTGCCCAATAACGTGTAATTGTATAGTAAGTTCATCATCACTGTCACATACCTTGTCACATATATTGTTGCCTATAAAGGAATGGAAAAGTCCAAATGTAAGCGATGGCCATGAAGTTCTGAATGACTCTTACAGAAAGTGACAATTTTGACATGTGAGAAGGCATGGCTTTGTTAAAATTTATTTGTACCTGTTTTTGAGCAGTTCTTGTTTGCAACTCTTATTAATAACAAATCATTTCGCCTACCATGGCCCTTTAGAGGACTGCATTGCAAATTACATTTCTTTTCTGAGCTGGGCTATTGTTACTGGGCTGAATATGCTGTGCATGCACAGGATCGAATGATTATTAATAGTTCTAGTCTTTCCTGGGTTGCTAGCTGCACAATAATGAAAAAAAAGCGTCATGGCCAAGGTACAAATCAGATGGAAATATCTCCTGTGAACTTCTCATTCTAAATTTATACAAAGCAATTAAAAGCCCCTGTACTTACATATTTCTTTTAGACTGCACTAATGGTTTGGAAGCAACAAGGTAAGATAGACGTTCTGATTAGAAGAGACCAGCAGTTCCCAGATCAATAAGAACAGAACATCCTAACACCTTCTGTACCTCTGGAGGAGGGATTTTGTTCCACTGGTTTTCAGTTTCGAGGTACTCACAGAAATTTATAACTGTAAAATAAGAGGGTATTGTTCCCCAAAGTCTGAAATAATATAAATGTAATATGTCTACAGGTATAGTTGTCCTGCTACGTATTGCAGTAAAATTCATGTGTTTCATGTCACATAAACTGTATGAACTTTTGGGCGCAGGCATATCCATGTCACATGTGTGATAGACACATGAAGGTTCTCTGACGTGCAGTGGAGCGAGAGACTTTTTTCATTACTTCAGATGTGATTGGTGGATGAACAAGGGTTGGGAACACACAGGTTTTGGACAGTGAGACACTGAACAAACTTACCACTTAGAGAAAAAGAAAATGTTATAATAATAATATAATGAACAAATCACAGTTTGTAATAAAAATGAGTAAACTTTAATCTGCTTCTCACTTTCCTCTTTCACTAGGGATTATGCTTTCAAGCATCATTCAACTTTGTCAAATGCTTGCTTGTGAATTTTTGTCATTGAATTACTGCATTTGCCTCTCTTTTTGTTTAGTCTATTTCTGCTTTTTCCTGATGACTTTTTTTTCTTTTAATCTGCAAAGTCATTGATGTAGCATTTTTTTCTCAGCTGAAAGAAACAGTTTAAGGCGTTGGGTTGCTGTGACAGGATTCCAACAGCATGTTAGCTCTGTCTGTCTGTCTCACTCCTTGAGGAGCTCTGCTGGCTGCTTCTGCTGTGGAGGGTAGTAATTATTCACTGATTTATTTCACTTTGTGTAGGCTGCCTCCAACCTTTCCAATCCCTGTTATACAGGATGAAGAGAGAGACTTTAAAGTAGTAGTTGCCTAAGGAGAAGGAAGGGTTTTGATGCTACTCCTAAGACAAGTAACGAAGAGCTTGCATTATCCATCTCAGGCCAGTATCAGCATTAATTATTTGAGCACCTGTAAAATTAATTGAGAAGCTGCTTTCCTCTATGGAGCCCAGTAGGAAGGTAAGAGATGCTCACCCCTGTACATTCGAGCTTTTTCCACAAGAAATCTGTGGTGCTGTTTCTGTAGCATTAGAGCCATGCAGCCCACCACAGTCATGCCTTCAGTGCCAAGTGGTTTTGGCCTGCTACGCCTCCCTTTCAAACGTGCTGCTCTTCAAACTGGTCTCTGCTCCCAGTGTTCTTACTGCTGTTGGAGAATGTGTCTATCAGCCTCTTCAGAGTCTTTCTATGATTTTTCAGGATCCTGACATGGTCTTTGACCCAGCTGCCTCAATATGCTGCTGCTACTCTCTCATCTCTCTTCTTTTCTCTAGTCCTGTACAGAATTTGTAGCTGAGCTGTACAGCCTGTGCCTTGTGTTATAATTTAAAACTCTGATGTGATCTTTAACGGAAACACCTCGGTTGCAGGAGTTTAAAATCACAAGAATGCAGGATTACTGCAATATTCACCCATGCCCCCTTGAAGACGCAAGCCCCATAAGGGTTGCTCTCAAAGCAGGCAGAAAGGAGGAGCGGGCTGTGTGCTGCCTCTCCCTGTGTCAGCTCTAACGTTAGGGCAGGGATGAAACGTTTCCAATTTCTCCTAAAGGGCTCCACAGCAGGATGCATTGCACCAGCAGTTTGCAGGATGTGTCAGAAGGCTGGAGCATATGCTCCCCTCACTGCACTCACCTCCACAAATTTAACACCAGCGACTTTAACAGACTCTGAGCCTGAGATATTGGGACAATGTATTGATACTCAGGAGGGAATCACACTGTGGCTTTTCTTCCTTCCTGCCTTGTTCACAAAACACAGGAAACAACACGAATCTTACTGTTCAGGGTATTCTTGTGGTTCAGGAATGGAAATCTATTTTCATGCCTGTAAGAAGCTATGAAAAGTGTTATTCTAAAAAAATAATTGACTGTAAAATTTAAGTAGTGCTATCTGAAACTGCTGATTTCACTGTGGCTTCAAGTGGCATATTAACTTTTTAAAAACTATTCCTAATAAACAAAGATTCTTATCTGCATTTACTTGCTTTGAATTTTATGGAAGCAGCAGTTTCTCACTACAATAAACTCAGATCAAAAAGTATTTTCTTTTGAATTCAAATCAGCCAAATGGGCATTTCTGAATTCATTCATGCAGCTGATCTCTAGTCTTCAGCATAGTTAGGAGTTTCATGTGGTAAAGGGGTGTAACCTCTGTACTCAGCCTCACAACCACCCAGGCTTTGCAGCCCTGGTGGGACTTTACACCAAGGCTGTGTTAGCAGACTGGACATGATAACTACAGCTTAGGAGATAAAGAAAGTGTATGAATCTACGGGGGCATAATATATTTGACTTTCAATTTACTTACCATTACTTAAATATTACAGTCATCATCATTTATGCTATTTAAAAGCTTCCCTGGAAGCCATTCTCTAATGACAGTATTTTTTAATGCTTTGAACAGTAAAACTAGTACATAAGTTTGTTAATCAAGATTAAAAAAAAGACTACCAAAACATTTTCAGGCATTGATTGTATATTTGAACAATGTGTGTTAAACAGCTGACTTTTGCCAGCTTACACTTTGTAAACATTAGCATCTTTGGAAGGTTTTCAGTCCATCTCTCTCAAAACAAGTTTTTTTGAAGAGGACATTGTATGCAGGGAAAAACAAATCTGAACTTACTGTGCAGCTGGTGACCCAGAGAGGCGCAGCTTGGCTTTCAGTTTGCTTTGTCTGGGACAGTGAAATCACACTGTTCTTTATTTGAGCTCTGTCCATACCACAGCCAGGTACCTGGCCATGCCCTCTCACGTGCCACCCACCACAGGCAGACGCATCCTGCTGCTTCCTGAGGACTCTCTCACAGCAGTATTTCTTTAGTTATCCCTGTGGACAGTTGCTTTTTTTGTCAATTCTGTGTGCCAAAAATTGGAAACAAATCCATTTTTGTCCTCTTCTCTACCTGTGGCAAAGCACAGTTCTGTCGCTTGCTCAGGCTGTAAAATGCAGTTTGTGGATTTAGCTGTTAATCCGAGCTGCTCTGTACTCCTGTGGTGGTGCAGGGCAGATATGTCACATCCTGTAACATCCATTCACTTAGCATATGTAAACTAATGACAGAGGGCCTGCAGCTGACAAAGGTGTTTTAAAACAATGCATTTGCTTTTCAAAACATGTTGCATTCAGCAGCTTGGCCCAACTGTCAGTGATTTGGGGTTGTGGAGAGTAACCAAGTAATACCTGGCAAATAATTCGTTTGTTTAAAACAAACAGAGTTTAATGTTCTGCTGAAGTCTGTCTTAGACCTGCATCTTAGTGCTTTCAGGATCTTTGTTACTGAGAAGGATTTTTTTTGACATATTTAAGTGGGAGCTTATGATATTTGTACTGTCAATGAGCAGTTCTGGAGGAAATCCTTGGAGAATCTCCACCAGTATAGGACACAACAAATACAGCAGCAGCTGCAGCATCAGCATGCTCCTCACACTTTCAGCTAGCCGCTCAATGAAACATTTTGGCAAGGCAGAGGACCCAGTGGGTGCCAGTTTGGCACTGGTACCTATTGTGTTTTCTTTGCCTTATAGGATTTTTTAAAAAATTGTCCATCTATTTTTATGATACTGCAGCTCGAAATAAGGGAGAAAAGGGGAAAATATTTAATTCTTCTTTAGGATCTCTTCCCTGTCATGGACTTTTGTCTTTATTCTTCTACTTTCTTCATCATGCTAATTAGGAAAAATATTCAAACACCTGAGGTTGAGGAGAGTTTCTGGAACAGGATGATACATTTTAAGGGATAGAATTTCCTTGACATTAACACTATAGTTTCTTAGATACATTGGTCTCTGTTTCCAAACTTTAGTGTTTGAAGGCGTGCTGAGCTCATGCAGTACAGCAGAGAACAGGGCTGCCTGATTTCCAGAACCAGAAGCAAACAGCTGTGCCACTGTGGTGTAATGCTCAGGCTAAGTGGGGAACCTGCTGAGGACAGAACCTATCAATTCAAGAGAATTGGTAACATAATTGGCAATACATTATGTTTAACATTGTGTAATTACTAGAAAGGGGAAGGAATGGAATTATCTCTATAAACATTCTGTACAGTGTCTTGGGGTGACTTCTAGATCTATCTACATGGGCTTTCTTCACTGACAGTTTCAGCAGGAGATGTTCCATGTTGAATGTAGTTAGCTCTGGTCTAGGAGCTAAATTGGTGATTAGAATTTCCCTCAGTATCTGTCTCTAGGAGGTGGCAAATATGGCTATCTGAACAAATCATCCCTGTGCCATGTTGGTTTTTTTTTTTGCACTAACATGCCATTTTCTTCAGTTCTGATCTGCACTGAGCAACAAGAGGCTGGACTCCGTGTCTTGTCTTTCACATGTGGTCCTTCTGTGGTTTGTTGGATGAATGATGCTATAAAGGAATAGGTGAGAGAGCAGATTATGCACAGCAAATAACTGATAGCACATTTAGAATTAATACAAGGCCACAATAAATGTAATTAATAAGAGCTCTGGAGAACCTCAGAATAAATAGTTTTATTCACACTTGACAACTAGACTGAAAAACTTGCTTGTGACAAATGCAAAAAGATAGAAGTTACCTTTGCAAAAGATATGAATGCATTTAAAATATCTAAACAGATGATTATATTTCATGTTATGGACAGCTAAGCTCAGAAGTATGTTTCCAGAGAAAAAGGAATGCTAGGTGCCAGCACATTTCTGCCTGGATCAGAACTGTGAAAGATTTGAGCAACAGCTTATTTTTGACAGTTAAACTTGTGTTTCTTTAAGAAGATCAAAGCAAGTTTGATATAGTACAGCAGTTACAGAATTTTAAAAGCTTTTCTACAAGTAGAATTTGACAGTCTTGTTTTGAAAAACGTATTTTAATAATTAGTTCCTGCATTTTCCATAAACAAAGACACTTCTTTGGCTTCACACATCTCACTGAAGTCAGTGAATTTATGTATATA
Source organism: Pomatostomus ruficeps (assembly GCA_013400735.1). NCBI lineage: Eukaryota > Metazoa > Chordata > Aves > Passeriformes > Timaliidae > Pomatostomus > Pomatostomus ruficeps. The sequence goes on along the minus strand of VYZT01032573.1, from coordinate 109 downwards.
GAGTTAAACTGCTCACATCTTTATGCCACTGAAGACTTTGATGTTATTTATTGTTTAGCAGTTCTGTGGTAAAATTGTCGTCTGAAAGCAAAGTGGATGAAATGCAGTA